>OZ020518.1:20949765-21033330 GCA_963971425.1 Bryoerythrophyllum caledonicum
GTATATTTTCAACTTATGCAATATGGAATATATATATTCATCTTGGGAAAGAGTCGAGCCACCTATAGAATGACATGTGCTATGAGAACACAAAGTTCAAAAAATGAGCACCATGTTCAAAATATCTTTTGTTCGCCTAACAATTTGATGGCCATGACTTCCTTAGATTTTTTCAATTGACGGTTTATATTCAACAACGATTTTACAAAAGGCTCCAAATCAAATATGCTGATGAGTATGATTTTTTGGCCCCAAAATTGAGTAATTTTATTGGATTTCTACTCAACAAAGTGTTACTTCTGGATGGAGGAAGCAACTTGAATATAATGTCACTCGAGTTGATGAAGAAGCTCAAGCTGAATATTGCAGTCCCATCCCTCATTGTGATGAATATGGCAAATCGAAGTTTGACCAAGTTGCAGGAGCAAATCAACAATTGTGAAATAATGGAAGGAAAAAAATTATACCTTCTTCATTGCCAAAATTACAAGGGCAATTGAAAATTCCCATCAACTACATGGGCCATAGTCTGGATCAATAGCAAAACGAAAGAAAGTTTGTTTGGTGGTTATACGAGCACCCCCATTCAGAGACAAAAACATCAGAGTTAATTTTTTTCATAGAGGGGAAATTTCAACCAATGAGGTGAAAGTAGAACCAAAAGTACACACGAAAGAAAAAGTGAAAGAAAGCGTCGGCAGTGGTGATTTTCAATCCAGCTGAAATATCATGATTTAGTCCTATTATTGGATTAATGTCGCATTATTGGCGAAATGGTGCGCGGAAAAATTGAGTATTTTTGACATGGTATGTGGTGAAATAGTTTTGACAGAATTTGTAGTGAAATAGTTTTGACATGGTTTGTGGCGAAATAGTTTTGACATGGTTTGTGGCAAAATTGTGGAGTTTGGAAATGTATACTGATTACCGTACTTCAAGCGCAGGTTCGGCACCTTGGTGCCGAATATTTATTTAAAGTGGAAAATATGCCATCGGCAGTAAAAAACGGAATTTTTGAATTTTCGACTTTTTAAAAAAATAAAAATAAAAATTTCGGCATTCATCCTAGTGGGTGGATGAAAAGGGAACAATATACCGGTACTAGTTTAAACGTAATAGCGGTAGTGACAGCTTATCATTAATTAATCAGTAATGACAATTTTTGAGTTTTCGACATTATAGTTGTATATTTTCACAAAATTTCGGCAACTGTGACCTTGAATTTTTTTTAAAATTTCGGCATGCATGATTTTAATTATTTTTTTGCCGGAGCTGCCCTTGAAGTACGGTATTTAAAATTCTGAAATTTATTGCACATATTTTAATTTTTCTAATTTCATATTTCTCTGATTTTTCTAATTTTTCTAATTTTTCTAATTTCTCTCATTTTTCTAATTTTCCTAATTTTTCTAATTTTCCTAATTTCTCTAATTTTTCTAATTTTTCTAATTTCTCTCATTTTTCTATTTTTTCTAATTTCTCTCATTTTTCTAATTTTTCATGTTTTCATATTTTAATTTTCATAATTTTCACACTTTTCCACATATTTTATTTTTTCTAATTTGGGTTGTAACTCACAAAAATTTGAATACTTGACCTTTATGCCATTTTTGAAGTATGTGGCAGTTGTTGTGCTTTTTTCCCATGTATTTAATTTTCAAACACAATGTTGTTTATGTATATTTTGCTACTATGTCGTGTACATTTTGGACTTTCTAAATTCAACGTAATCTATGGATTTTGTCAATCTTTTCAAATCATGTGATTTCAAAATGTCATTTAATTCATGTAATTTGAGACATTTAGGTCTTCATGCCATTTCGAGAGTCTTGTACTCATTCTAATGTATGTCGTTTTATAATATTGGGGTGCTTGGCCAACCATGGTAATTGACATTTTCGCTTCTGGGAAAACCACCAATTTCACCAATGCTAGTACTACATTTATTATGTTTCAATACTTTGAAAAGGTTAGGGATCCTAGGGGCTTTATGTTATAAGACCACACTAAAGTAAAATGATTTGTTTTTGCAAGATTCGCAAGTCAACCCCGAGGGTGTGGAGGCTACGAAAGCGGAACATGGATTTGGCTATCCAGTGGTTATGGTAATATTTGATTCTAAGTTGTACAACAAAAGCAAAAACTTCTTACATAATTGAGTGTTGTCATGTGCAGTTCATAACTTATTTTTTTTAGACATTTTGCAAAATATGTTAAGAAGGTGGTCATTACTTTGTTTTCTTCACAAAAAGGGGTTCATATTTATGTACCAAATTTTGATGAAGATCCTTGGAATATTATTTGCAGGATTTGCCCAACTTGGTTTGCAGGATGTCCAAGCATGTGGCAACCTCCTTGGTAATCCACCAAATCTGGCAACCAATGATTTACAAATTCAGGTACGTGCAAACCACTTTCATCACAATACCATCTTGAGAACTCTAAGTAAAATTTTATGGTCTAAATTTTAATCCCTTATTTTTTATCATAGGGTTGCAGGCTGTACATATTTGGCTCAACATGGCAATACGGCGTAAAATTCTAGGTCCATTTGATGATTTAGTGGAAAAAATATGAATTCACTCGGGACGTGAAAGCAATTTGTTTGATCATTACACAAAGTGACATGTCATTTATTTTGGCTCTCAATACATGCGTACTCTTTAGCATCTTCGTTTTGAGGGGTTTTATATTGTTTGCTATTTTTTCCTACTACCTGCCATTGCTTATGAGTCACGGCTTTCAACATCCATGTTTCCCCCTGGAATTCATTTGTTGTTGCTGTCCACTGACCTCATAATGTTTCAATCGTGTTTCATAATTTGTGAAGCCTACTCCAAAAGGAAAAAGACCATGTGTGAGACAGACTAAGCTAGGATTAGCTGAAGTCGCCGCGAAACCGCCAAGGCAAAAACACGCGTATGTACAGAAATTGAAGCCACTAGTGGTTGTTGAAGCCGGAGTTTCTGAAGCGGTGGTTGCTCTAGAAGTGTTATCAAAAGTCGTGGGGACGCCTTCCCGTCGCAAGCGCCTCTACAAGCGGCAATCAAAGTCATGCGGTGTTCCACCTACGGTAGAAGTTAGTAGTGTTATGCCCCATCCTGCCCCGGCAGACCCCGTACTTTTCTCTCCTCCCATGACGCGACGCCGGAGTAGCATGCCGGGATGCAATGTAGGAGTTTGGAGCTTATCAACGATCTCTCATGAGGATCCATACGCAAGTATTTCGAGGGACTTGAGATAGTTACCTATGTCATGTATTGAAGGGGTTCGAGAGACTCCACCGTCAATGTCACTTGGGAGCTTGCAAGTGGGCCCAGACTCGGAGCTTCATAATTCCAACGCCGAGTCGGAGTACGTAGAGTGGGAGCCAAATTCCATCCACTCAAAAATGCTTGACGACGGATTCTCCAATGGAGATTCAAATGGTAGTGACATAGTGCCTATCCTACTTGGAGAGTTGAGAATCTATGATCCCCGAGACGATGATGAGACATTTGAGGAGCGGTATGCAGACCACAATTGACACCTTGAAGTATGGCAGCTCCGTCAAGATAGACTCGTATTCTCCGACCCAATTCCTGATCCTGCGGAGCACATGGGCAATGATGAAATGGATGCTGCCCAATTGTTTCTTTGATTTTGGGACGATGCAATGCTAAAGAAGATAGCCATGGAGACAAATGCATACACATTGACAACAAACCCTAAAAATGGTGGATTTAAAGGTGGGAAAGGGTGGGTACAAGAGCTCCAAACGTGGCTTGGGATTATAATTCTCATGGAAATCAAACATCTCCCAAGAATTTGAGACTATTGGAGAGTGTGTCAACCTGATAAGTGGTGTCTACTCACTTCCCGAGTTATGCCGCGAGATCGGTTTTTGGCGATTTTCCGTTGTGTATACGTTTGTACAAGGACAACGTCGCCACCTACAAGGCATCCCCTTCGTTTGACTCGATAGCGAAGGTGCAATGGCTCACTTCAAGAATGCAAGCGAATTTCCAGGCTATGCGGAACCCGGACAAGTATGTTGCAGTGGATTAGTGCATGGTGGCGTACATGGGAAGGTACTGTTCCTTCAAACAACATATTCCTTCAAAGCCATGTCGATAGGGAATCAAGATATGGGCTCTTTGCTGCAGCAAATCAAAGTACATGTTTAACTTTGAAATTTACTATGGAGTGCTTCCAGTTCAAACCGACGCCAGTCTTGAGGGTGATAAGAGTTCCACGCTTGGTTCAAATTGCGGCAGCGGTTTCGAAGTTGTCACAAGGTTGACGAAAATTTTGGCAGGCAAGTGGCATTATGTGACCATGGACAATTTTTTCTCTAATCCACGTTTGTTTGAGGACATGTATTGCAAAGAATTTATTGCATTGGGAGCGCAAGATCCTATAGGATTTCCCACCTCCTTGAATTGCGGGAATAACTTGCCAAGAGGTACGCTCCACGTTAGGGTTCATAGGGACGAGAACATGGCTGCTATCCATTGGATAGTCTGCAAAGGGGTCCTCTTTCTTTCGACCAAGGCTGACCCGGTGGAATCGGGTTTACACATGTCGCGCCATGTTAGGCATAGACAATCAGTCATTCACGTGGAGAGTTCGCCAATGCAAGTATTTTACATGGCAAAGATAAGGGGGGTGGATGTGAATGATCTATCACGAATGGGCTTTATATGCACGATCAAGACAAAGAAGTTGTGGCAAAGGCTTTTTTTCTTCTACGTTGATGAGACATTAACAAATGCTTACATCTTGTACAAAAGCAGTTGCAATCGGAAGGGTTTGAATCCTGAGGCGCACGTGGATTTCTTGCGACGTGTTGCACAAACATTGTTTTGTGTCAATTCCGCTCCATAGCCTAGGGGAGTCCAGCGCTCGGGTGTTCAACCTCCACCTGTTGTTGATTTTGCAAGCACTCCTAGCAGTTCTCGTGTATGAGCGAACAAGTTGAAGTTGGTGATTTCACTGGGACGATATTGAACTCATTATTATGTTAGGATGGTGCCAAAGTGGTGAAAGTGTGCACGGTGCAACGTTCGCACAAGGAATCAATGTGTGGGATGTGAGGAAGTGCATGTGTGCCGTGGCCCTTGTTTTCCAAAGCTTCACGTTATTCCATGTTCGTAATGATTTTAGGATAATTGAGCATAGGTATCTATGTTGGTACACTCAAGAGTTGACTTCATTACTGATGTTATTTTTGCTCTTGCGAGGTAGAGGTTGTATTTCATAGTTTTAACTCTCCTCCTCTAATCTAGATTTAAATAGTCGGTGGTGGTACATGCATTTTTAGCTAAGCATGACTTTATGTATTGCAATTCAAAAACTAATATATATCTACTTTTCATATATATATTTTTTGATAGTCCTTAAGTTATGTAAAAAATAGGTCATTAAAACCAATACACATTATACATCAGGTATAGAATCCTAGTGCATTCTAAAACCAATTCGAGTAGATACACTGAGTGTAATTTTGAGTACTCTATCCCACACATTGGTTTGGATTGCACATGAATAATTCAAAGGGAGCGTGTCAGAATTCTTTGGGTGATATAAAATATTTGTCTAAGGTGATCCGCACGTAATGCCAAGGTCATATCCTCATAATTTCTAGGCGCTTCTCATAGAATACCTCGGTGATACGCGTTGTGTTCCAACTGCTCTTTAAAAACAAAAAAAACGTTCGTACAGGGGGTGTCTGGTTGGCCTTACCGATGGATGCGGTATGCAATTCTACATCAAAGTTCATCCATAGTGAATGTAATTTCATGTGGGCTATTAGCGTTCCTGTCTCCATCTCCCCGTCGTCGTCTCTATGTCCCGGTCTCCCCTCCATGCAACCATATCACATTTCAGAAGGTAAATAGAACTTATAGTAAACTAGCATATCTATTGTTCCCAATGGGCTAGAAATAGACATAATAAGATGTTCTTTAAAGATAATTTGTCCAATTTCATATTTGAACATGCTTTTATTTTTCTTAAAGTATAAAATCTACAGAAAGCATAAATAAGTTGGATAATACAAAACCAATTGTAGTGGATCCTCATTATCTTCAATGGGCTAAGGGTAATCTTTAGTTGAGTACTAATGTGCCCATTATTTACTTTACATATCCATTATATATTTTAAATATACATTATTTACTTATATGCTTGAATTTCCTAGGTATATAAATCTTTGAAATCTTGGAAAAATATAAGTAAGCTTTGCTGAAAGGACACTAATCTTAAAATCAATATAAGTTAATAGGTTTTATTTTAATTTGCTCCAAAAAATAAAAGAAATCGATATAAGTTTAAAGAAGGCATTCAATTATCAAAACAATGTTGTAGTTCAACTAAAGTAACCCACATCTATAAAAGATCATTCATCACATATAAAATCCTAGCGCATCCTAAAACCAATTAGAGTACACATAGTGATTATAATTTCAAATATATTATCCCACGCATTGGTCTTGTTTGTACATAAATAATTCAAAACGGAGAGTGTTCAATTTTTTTGGGTATAATAAAATATTTGTCTGAGGTGATCACCATGTAATTGGTAAACCTTGGCATTTTATAAATGTCCTTGTAATTTATAGACGATTGTCATAGAATATTTAGGTGATACCCAACGTGTCCCACCCACTGTTGAAAATTTTAAATTTTTCGTTTGTATAGGGGGTGTCCGGTCGGCTTGACCAATGAGCGCAGTACAAAATCCTACGTCAAAGTTCATCAATGGCTAATGTAATCTCATGTGGACCATCAGCATTGTAGTCCCCGTCTCCCCTCTATGCAACCATATCATATTTCAGAATGTAAAGAAAACTTATGGTATGTTATAGCACTTTCAAATCACATATATGGGAACCTATGTCACGCAACACGGTGATGGGCCACACGATGGCAGGGCCACGGTGGAGGCCCAATAGAGAACTAGCGTATGTCCGTTGATAGCATGGGGGATGTTACTCAGATTCCATCTCTAGGTATACCCCCTTCCATGCCCTACATAGAGAGAGATTTATGTTTTGTGTAGCCACACTATATGATTAATAAATGCGATAAGTTTTTCTCTTGATGCCTATTATTTACTTTGCTATACATGATCTATTTTAGCCAAAGAGCGAACTACTTGTAGGAGTATAAAGTCTAATTTTTGTCTACACATCTGAGTAAACACAATGCATGAACAACTTTCTTAGATCTTGTCAATTCTGAAGTTTTGTTGCATGCCTAAACCTACTAAAACAGAAAGTTGTGTGTATACAAAATGTCTCCGGAGGGGAATATAGGGGCAAAGAAAAAAAACTAAATATGGTCAAAATTCATGAAATTTCCAAAGAAGAAATGTATCTTAGTGTGTAATTATTGTATCTTTTCATTATTTTATTATCTTGATTATCATAGCCTAGGAGAGAAAATCACTCTCGATCTTCAATTTGCAAAACGTAATCTTCTAAACCCTCACCGATACATATGCATGAAATATAATGGAATCCAAACGGTAAACTCATTGTAACTAAGGTGTAATCTCATGTGCAACTTTGACCATCATACCCCTCATTTATGGAATTACTACACTAAATTTGATGTTTAGTGTAGTCACACAATATGATTTCTAATTGCTATAAGTTCTTACTCTCCATGAATATTTTAACCAACAAAGATGACAATGAACACCCTTTGCGAGTAGTATAGATTGTTGTGCTCTCAATAAAAATATTCACCAAAATAAAAAAATTATAGCACTTCCAAATCATAGAGTACTACTACACTAAACATAAAATTTAGTGCTCATTCCCTTCAATTTCCATATTCAACTGAATTAGGTGATCAACCGAGTCAAAAATATATTGCAAGTAAAGGGCATGATCCCCGCTAGTGCAACGTTCCCAAAGAATTATATTTTTAATATTTATAGCAGTTGGGAAGGAATTGCCACCTTTTGGTTTCATGAGCCACACGCTTATAGCATGCGCATGGCTGACGTCGCCTCAAAATGTGCGCATGAACTCATGCCGATATGCAACCCAGGCAAAATACCTCCTTCGAATAGCTTGCTAATATGCCGTGCTCTCACAAATCTCCCCTGACGGATCTTCGAAAACATTTCTTCATCGGCTGCATGCTTCAATCGCCTCTGCGCTCATCGTCCCGATTTCTATTTCAATTGCCGCTTGATGCAAGCGGGCCCGGCGATGGAGAGCATTCTACAATTTCCTCCCTTGCATCAAACACTTCCGGCTCTAAAGGGTTAAGGTAAGTCCCCCATAACCAACACCTATAAAATTGGGGTATATCCAACCCTCTTCCATCCCATTACCACCAACTCAGCTCCAAATGGAGGATTGCTATTAGTCAAGACCCTTACTTTTGGTCGTTGGTAATGGGGGTACCTATTGCTGGCCCCCCACTAAACATGGCTGCTCAGTTTGAAAATTCATAACTAATTCAATTTTCATCAAAATAATATGAAATCACTTTGGTTGGAATTGTAATTCTATTGGCTATCACTGAAAAATGATAGTATAATTATCTCCTCTCTCCATGTATGCACATTCCTTAACTTGTCGGTTTCAGGGGGGCTTACCTTAATTCAAAGATCATTCCGCTCTCTCTTCAATTTCACGTCTGTGTTACCGAAGAGACTGCTGAAATAGTCCTCTTCTAACATCAAGAGCTACTTATCTGGCATGGAACCCTGTGATTTATCCCTGATTTTGGTCCACATAGGTATACAACGCCTTGGGCTTCTGCTATTTCACCGAGTACAAGTTGGACACGCCATCACCGAGTACGAGAAGGCCGTGAAGTTGCAACTAGGCTATGTGATTGCATGGAACAACCTGGGGAACGCGTACGAACTGAAAATGGATTTTAAGAACGCTTTGGAAACATACGAGGCCCTGCAATTAGACCCGAGGAACAAGTTCGCCCGCCGACAACGCGATTCTATGAAGGAACGTCTGGATCGATTCGACTGAATCCAAACGCACGACTGATCACCAACATCATCTGTGCAGTAAATTAGGTCTTCAGCTTAGCGAGTTATGTTTCAGATTTTAGTGTAGTGATTTGTCTCGTCTCCGGCCTCACTCACAAGTCCTCTTTCACCAAAGATCATCGTGATGTCACTTAGGTCAATTCTACATGAGGTTTCTACTCACATATTCTTAGACTCACATGATTATCGCTTCGATGTCGCTGTAGCGCGTGGACTTCAAATTCGAATCTGTGGATCATGAGGAGTATCAAGAGGCCGGCCTGAAGTGGAATTCACTCATCAGCCAGGTAAATGAAGGAGAACTCTTCAAAATCTACCAAGAGTTTTCCTTTCCCACTACAGCACCAATGAACTTTTTCGTTTACCATGACTTTATGACATGGCAACCAAAGTACAAAAATAGATTGGATGCAAACTTGGTCCCA
Source organism: Bryoerythrophyllum caledonicum (assembly GCA_963971425.1). NCBI lineage: Eukaryota > Viridiplantae > Streptophyta > Bryopsida > Pottiales > Pottiaceae > Bryoerythrophyllum > Bryoerythrophyllum caledonicum. Next base: position 20,959,201 of record OZ020518.1, read on the forward strand.
GAGCTAGGAATCCACACTGCAACTACCTCCGGGTTCTAGAACTTGCGCATTAGTGGATAAATTTAGCGCAAAGGAGGTGGCGCGTTTTGGGCCCTTGAAGCAATCCTTGTAGCAAATTTTGCAACGCCCATGTTCCCTGCCCTCATTCCCTCCTGCCTGCTGCTCTCTCGAAGTCCGCCAGGGACGCCAATACATCTCTTCAACCTTAGATTACACTCTTCGTTCCCTCTTCTTCTATCTCGTCTTCCTTAGAAACCAATCGCAATGGCGACCGCGATGGCGTCCCCGGCTGCATTGACAGCTATGGCGAGCCAAGAAGCTGCCAAGGTTCGTAACGTTTTAGTTGGGTTTGATCGTGCGGTGGTTTTGACGTGTGTGTTCGAGGTCTGTGGATAGGTTTAGTGTGCGTGTGAATGGTGGAATATTGTGGGTTCTGATGGGTTTTGGTATTAGGGACAAGTTTGTGGTTTTTCTGTTGAATCCAATCTCGTATTGTGCTGGCTAATCCTGGTGGGTTTGTGGTGATCAGGGCGGTGTATCGCAGAAGTTTTCCGGTCTTAGGGTTGCCGGCTTCCCTCAGAAGAAGGAGAGCGTTACTTTGTACGCTAAGGTGATTGATCTTTGGAGGGAGCTTTAGTGAGCATGCAGTTTTGAGAGGCATATTTTTGGAGGCGATCCTGATCGATCCTGGTGATTGCTTGATATGCATGTATAGTGTTTCTTACTCGAGCAATTGGTTTTGGGATTGGTTCAGGGGAAGACTATGTTGGCGATGGCCATCGCCACGGATGTGTCCCGATTTGAGGCTGTCACTATGGCGCCCGCCGACCCCATTCTGGGTGTCTCGGAGGCCTTCAAGAGAGACAACGACGAGAAGAAGCTCAACTTGGGAGTCGGCGCCTACCGTACCGAGGAGCTCCAGCCTTATGTGTTGGAGGTTGTGAAGAAGGTAATGACCAATTTGATTGCAGTCGTTTTCTGCTGTCTGTGAGAAAGTGTCATTTTTTGTTTTTGTGGACGATGATTCCTCTCTTGTGCATTTCTTGCATCGTATTTTGAGTGTGCTTCTTATGACGTGAATTGTGCCCCTTTTTTTTTTAACAGGCGGAGAAGAAGATGCTGGAAAGCGGTGACAACAAGGAGGTAATCCATGCATGCTGTTGTCATGTTGGAAGTTTCGAGCTATATTTTGAGTCCTTTCGTGAATTTTCTGGGTACTTTATTTGTTGTGGCTGCGTATCTTTCACCATTTGAAAGTATGTGAATTGAGCTTGGGGTTTTCCTTGGTGTTCAGTATCTCCCCATTGAAGGTCTTGCTGCGTTTAACAAGGCTACAGTAGAATTGCTCTTGGGAGCAGACAACGCTGCCATCAAAGAGAACAGGGTAAGTCACAACTTCTCTTTGAGTTCGCCTTTTACATCTCCATTTTATTTGTTACACTGGAAAATTTATGTAGCATGAACTGATATGTAGGTTGCTACCGTCCAAGGCCTCTCCGGAACAGGTTCTCTTCGCTTGGGTGCCGCTTTTATTCAACGCTATTTCCCTGGCACCACGGTGTACATCTCTTCACCAACTTGGGGTAAGCAGCTGTTTCTCCTCCATATTTCTGACGAGAAATTAGCAGAGAAGTTTTATTCTAAGTCTAATGTATCCTGTATGTTCCTTTCACAATATTCTTTGCAGGTAATCACAAGAACATCTTTAATGACGCCGGCGTTCCATGGAAGGAATACCGCTACTTTGACCCCAAGACTGTTGGCTTGGACTTCGAAGGCATGATTGAAGACATAGAGGTACAAGATCAGCAAACATTGGACATTTTCTGTGAACATTTATGTAAAAATACTCCACGGATTGCTTGCCTTGGTGTCATTAGGATGTGCGTATACAACGGTATCTGGGCCTTCGCTTAATCTACAGTGGTTTGTTTTGGGAATTTTTGTAGAATGCACCCGATGGTTCAATCATGTTGCTGCATGGATGTGCACACAACCCCACTGGCATCGACCCTACACCAGAACAATGGGAGAAGATCGCTGATCTCATCCAAGCGAAGAACCACATGGCATTCTTTGATGTGGCTTACCAGGTATCCATCTCATCCTACGAAGATCTATATCCACTGAAGACGCTGTACCAAAGTGACATTCAATATCGTGAGAACGTCACATCATTGTACGTAGATTGATTTCATGCTCGCTTATGTTCCAGGGTTTTGCCAGCGGGAGCTTGGACGATGATGCGAGCTCTGTTAGGAAGTTTGTAGCCCGTGGTATGGAGGTTTTTGTCGCTCAATCATACAGCAAGAATCTCGGTCTCTACGCCGAGCGTGTTGGGGCTATCAACGCAATCGTGTCATCCGCAGATGTTGCTACCAAGTAAGCATTGGTTCTCGTCACTAATAATTCCATCTGATTGAAATTTGATAGCCAAATCGATTTGCAAATTATAGAGTTTGATCTTAAAGTGAGGCAAAGATACCATGAATTTTGACCTTTTTCTTATTTTTAATTATTAGAACCAACCCTGAACAGCTCTAAATCAATTAGCTCAAAGAGAATTCATGGCTAAGTGGCTAAGATTCATGGTACAACATCACCTCTCCTTCTTTCTCAAAGACTTCAGCCTAGGGACCACCCAGTTCTTCCTTACTTGATTAACCCTTTAACGCCCAAGAGGCCCTGGCAGGGTTGATTTTGGTGCTTTTGCTCTTCTAACTCTTTCCACAATTAGCCATTGACTTTCACGTCCTCTAAACGCATTTCGAGCTACTTGTTAACTTTCCAATGGATCTCGCCAATATCCAATCCATGCATGCATTTGCAAACTACACATGAAGTGGGGTTGTGCTTAAATGTACCCTATGTGTAGATATGTTTTGCCTAATCTATTACACTTGTAGATTCTCCCAGGCTTTCACTTGGGCGGTAAAGGGTTAAAGAATTCTAGTTGAGAGACCACCAAGTTCTTTCAAATATAATAGCTATTAAGAGTAGACAAATAGTAGTATTAGGAGTCAAAAGATTGGTATCTTATTGAAACTTCACAAATAACTCCATCAATCATCAATTTTAGAATCTGATGCCGTTTTCTTGTATGTTTCAGGGTTAAGAGCCAGCTGAAGAGGCTCGCAAGGCCCATGTACTCCAACCCCCCTGTCCACGGCGCTCGTATTGTGGCCAACGTCGTGGGCGATTCCACAATGTTCGACGAGTGGAGAGCTGAGATGCAGATGATGGCTGGTCGTATCAAGACTGTGAGGCAGAGATTGTACGATGAGCTTTCTTCTAAGGACAAGAGCGGCAAAGACTGGTCGTTTGTTCTCAAGCAAATCGGAATGTTTTCCTTCACTGGTCTGAACAAGGCACAGGTGTGTACACTTTTGTCGTATTCCTTACAAGCATTGACACTTTGGTGTTGATAGAGTAATTTGTTAAGTCGCCCAAAGTTTCAACAAGATACCCCTCTTCTGATCTACTCTACTTGGTGTTCTCTTAACTAGATTCTTTTAATTCAATCAATGGAAGAGCTGAGTGGTCCCTAAACTCAAGATAGAAGTAGTTGGAGCCGCCTTTGATAAGGAAGGAGAGGTCATGTTGTACCATGAATGAAAAAAGGTCAAAACTCATGGTATCTTTGCCTCACTTTACTCTAGTTTTCGAGTTGGTTTCTGATGATTTCTTTTTCGTCACTATGGTTTGTGGTGGCAGAGTGACAACATGACGGACAAGTGGCATGTGTACATGACCAAGGACGGTCGTATCTCGCTTGCTGGACTCAACTTGGCCAAGTGTGCGTATTTGGCTGACGCCATCATCGACTCTTTTTACAACGTCCAGTAGCTTCGGGTAGTGTTCTCACTTCCTTGTAGAAGGTATGTCTGCTCCTTTAATTCGACTCCTATCGGTGACGATATTTTTGCACATATAGTTGACCCTGGTGAGGGGGTGGTACCAAGTTAATTTCTGTCAAGGCTGAGTAGCGGACTTCAAATGTTTGAATCAAGAGACAATTTTGACGAATGTGACCAGTTACACCAGTTGCTCAATAGACTGCATACTGTTTTAATGACATTGAGGATGGGTTCCTGAGTGATGATCGTATCAGACTTTGCTTGTGTGCATTATTAGATCCATATAGCCTCTGGAAGCTCATCGTCGAAGTAAGCTAACTTAACGTTTTAGCGATCTTGTGAAAATTTCATTCATGAAATATGCAGAGCACTCTTAGATAATATAAAATCACTTTTAGATTATCGAAATCAATGCTTGATTAGAGTTACTTGTTTCGTACAGGTGAGTGCAAGTCTAATTGTTGTATTCATGTGCTTACACCAGGAGAATCCTTGGGTTGAATACACTATTCAGGAAAATCGTTTTACAGTAACTCTTAGGAATCATGTTTAATTACATGAACCTTTGACAGTATATTGAATCAATGTTGACCTTTGACAAGAAAAAAATCCTAATCAGTACTCACTTCACATAATTGAATGAAATTCGAACTTCTCTTTTGAATCTAGAGAGAGAATGCATCTTTGGTCTTACAAGTCTATCGATCATTGCATGCCTATCTGGTGTCAATAGAGTTCTCTTGAAAGTCTTTTTGGAAGGGGAAAGAGAATTGAAAGAGATGCAAAGATCAGACATTAGAAGGTGCCACTGATGGTCGCAGTATCCTACATGTATGGTGTCTTAATTTGAACATGATAAGGTTCATATATTGAAATGACCTTCAACAAGTCTTGCTAAACTTCAATATATTTTTTGTGTTCTATAGAGTAGAATATGTGACCTTACATATATTTCCCTAGGGATGTTAAGGGAACTTAATAAACAAATGATACAAATGAAATTATTATTACTACCAACTCAGACATATATGTGACCAGCAATTGATGATTTGGAAGGGTGTATATTGGCCTTCCAATCGACCATTTATGGGTTGATTTTGGACAAAAACCTTTATAGAAAGTACTACAAGCCACCTCAAAGGAAATAATTGACCATGACTTAGAGGTGGAGGAAGATGAAACCATGACCACCGCAATTGTTGCAAGCATCAACGAGCTAAATTAATATCTGTGAAACAAGTTTGTAGATTTTTGTTTTGAAATGTAATCATTGTGTAGATGTTATTCTGCATGATCTAAAACACTTGTAGATCCTTACAGGCCAAAATAGCTCATCCGCCTTAAAGGGTTAATGAATAGATATTGCACAATAATGTATAAACTAGAATGTATCACTTTAGACATGCACTTTAAACTATGTTGATAGCTTCATATTGACATATAATATGTGATGTAAACATACACATGATTTAGTATGATTATTTAACTCTTACCTACCAAATACAAGGATGTTCCAAAATTCATACACATCAAGGTAGGAGATTTAGGTGTAATGAGGGAAATCAACAATCACATAAGGATGAAAACCATTTAGAGACAAACTTTAATCCAAGTTTTAGACCAAAATTATATTGCATGAGTATGTCGCATTAATCTTGTAGGTACACTCATCCCTCCCATAAGTTATAGCCAAATCTAGTGTTGGTGGATGGAGTTGGTAAGAACTCAGTAGAGGTCAAAAGTTAGTGGTGGCTTAAGTAGAGGACTTGGTAACTTCAGCACAATTTCATCTCCATCAACCTACACTATAAGAAAACGGTGTTTTAGGTGGTGTCAAGGTTGCAATGTGTTGTGTTTTCTGTGATGTCAGACGTTTGTCGAACAACGGCCGCAGTATCTGAAATTTTTTTTGACGTTGCATAAAACGTGTTCGTATTAAAGGCGAAATGCGCAGATGTCACCGTGGACACACATTTTGAAAGACGTCAGTAATAACGTGGTCACATCTGACTCTGTGACTGCAACGTCATAGAAAACGCGGGAGGTCCACGTCAGCTACTGCATTCATTTTCTCTGTGGGATGACTGCAGACCGCTACCCGGAAATAAAAAACCAGAGCAAAATGGGCAGCTCCTCTACATAGATCGACAAAACTTATTTGTATGGAAACATTGGCTTTGCTTACATGGGATAAATTATTCTGATGGACTTACAAGAACACATAAAACTAAAATTTTATTAGTGGCACAACTTAGATGCACATGTTACATTATACATATATTTTGTATGCATAGTACTTTTAAGTTGATAAAATATGGAATTATTTGTTCATTAATTTAAATTGGATCACACAACATGCTTGATAATATAACAATTCTAGTCATTCATTCTTTAAATTCATTTTTTCAGAAGAATGAATTCCAAAAAATAAAAAATGTTTAAGTGGTCTTGGGTTGTTTTAAAAATTTATGAAAGTGGAAAAAAGAAATGAGGAAGGTGTAAGTGGTCTTGTGGTGTTTCAAATTCTAAGAGTAATTAACAAAAATTGGGAATGGACGAACTACTGTAAGTTTGTTCTAAAAATTGCAAGAGCGACTAAGAAAATGGGAAAGGTGAAAGTAGTCTTTGGCTCTAGGAAAATTGAAAAGAGTGAATTAAAAAAAATGGCTAAGGTTTGGAATTGTTGGATTGTTTTAAAAATTTGAAGAATTAGACAAAAAAATTACGAAAATGAATGAAGTGGAATATAAATGTTTTTAAAATGTCCCTACCTTGAATAGAAAAAAATTATAAATTTATAACTGGTCTCCAGTTTTAGGGTAGCTCAAAAGAGTGAATAAAAAACTTTAGGAATGGTTGAAGGGGTCTTGGGATCTTCTAACAATTCCAAGAGTAAATGAATAAAATGGGAAAGGTGTAAGTGGTCTTCGAGGTTTTTAAAACTCACAAGAATGGATAAATTTTATTAGGAAAGGCACCGTAGGTTTTCTTCGGATACATGTTAACAAGTTACAATACTTAAAAGAGTGGATACAGAAATGAACCAAGTGGCAATGGGTCTTGGAGTGTTCTATACATAAATTGAGTGATTAAAGACAATGGAAAGGTGAGAGTGGTCTTTGGGTATCTTAAAACTCCCAAAAATAAATAAATTCAATTAGGTAAGGTATAAGTTGTCTTTTAGATAAATTATTTAATAGACTTACATGAACACTTGAAACTAAAAATATGTTAATGGCTCAACTTAAATGCACATGTTACATATATTTTGTATACATAATATTTTTAAGTTGATTAAATATGGGATTATTTGCTCATTAACTTAAATAATATCATAGAGCATGCTTGCAAATATAGTAGTTCTAGTAATTCATTCTTTAAATTCATGAACTTAGTGGCAAATGTTTGAGTGGTTGTTAAAAAATTGCAAAAGTGGGGAAAAAATGAAGAAGGTGAAAGTGGACTTTAAGTTTAGGAAAACCAAAAAGAGTGTATTAAAACAAATGGGTAAGGTTTAGAGGTGTTGGGTTGTTTTAAAAATTTGATGACAAACATAAATGACAGCCTACTGCCTTAAAAAAAATATAAAAAAAAGGAATGAATGAATTGGTCTTGGGCTTCTTTGAAAATTGCAAGAGTGAATGAAAAAAAAATGGAGAATGAATAAGTAGTCTTTGGTTTAGGAAAAAATCAAAAGACTGAATAAAAAACATAAGAAATGGTTGAATTGGTCATCAAGTGTTTCATACATCTGAAGATTGTAAAAAAAATAAAAATGCGTGAGTGCTTATCAAGTGTTTTTTAAATAGAAACCCATTGAAGAAATAATTGAGAAATGCTGAAGTGTTCTTCATATGTTTAGAAACTTGGAAGGTTAAAAAAAATATAATGGGAATGCATGAGTGGTCTTGGGTAGACAGAGAAATTGCACGAGTGACTAGAAAAAATTGGGAAATTAAACAATGGTCTTCTGTTTAGTCAAAACTAAAAAGAGTGAAAAGAAAAAATGGAAAATGGGTGAAGTGCTCTTGAGGGGTTTCAAAGATTTGAATATTGAAAAAAAATTGGAAATGTGTACATGTTTTTTGGGTCTTTTAAATTGCCCCAAGTTTGAAGAAAAAAATGGGAAAACTTAAAGTTGTCTTAGGGGGTTTTAGGAGTGAATTAATAAAACAGGAAAGGTTGAAGTGATCTTGGTTGAAGTGCTTCTCGGTTGTTTTACAAGTGAAAAGACTGAAAAAAAAATGGAAAAACTTGAAGGTGTTTGGAAACTTAGAAGGTTAAAAACAAAATAATGCACATGGATGAAGTGGTCTTGGGTTGTTATCAAATTTGCAAGACCAAATGACAAAAATTGGGAAATTGTCAAGTGGTTTACCATTTACACAAAACTCAAAACAATGAATAAAAAGAATGGGAAATGGTTGAATTGCTCATGGGTTTAGGCATAAGTCTCAATATTATATTAAAAAAGGGAAAGTGTGTAAATGCTCCCGGTCACTACAGTCAATCCGGGTTCGCGGTGTCAGGGCCCGGTTTTAGGCCTGACACCGCGAAGAGCGGCCCTTCTCCCCAAACGCCTTTTCGCCTCTATGCGCCCTTCTTCCCACGATAATGTCCACTTTCGCCCAATTTTTTTTCGCGCTGCCCGTATCCCTTATCGGCAATCTCGCCGATAGCCCCTTCTCCCCCCACCTTCTTCGGATCACCGAAAGCCCCTTCTTGCCCCGACACGTGTCCTTTAGAATGACCCGTCCTTCTCGGGGGCTGTGAAGTGCCATCGACATCATTTCGTACGGCGCCGTCTTTCGCACCATCATTGTGCGAGAAGGGGAGTGCTTGTCTGCGCGTGAATGGAGTTTCTTGATCTCAATCACCCCATACAGGTCAGGTCTGATGGGAATTCTAGCGAGACGGCGCCACCAGCCGTTGTCGATAACGGGGCAGTAGGGAGGAAATGGGGGTGTGAAGGGAGAAAGAAACCTCCTGGTGTGCATGAGAAGGGGGTGGAGGACCTTGATGCCGCGTTTAGGATTGGCCCGCATGCAGACTACGTGAAGAAAGACGGTGACAAGGTTCTTTGGATGCACGTATCGAAGAGGAAGCAATCCAAGCTTATCGCCTACATTCTCAGGGATAGAAGGAGGAGGCTACTCGGTTTAGGGTAGGTTAGGCGTTCATCATCACCATCAACGTGAAATCCTAATACAGTCATGGCAAAGTTGCGTGTGGCGGCACCATTTTCCGCACCTTCGAACTGTGTTTTTTGCCGTCTAGCGACATATCCAGGAAGTCCAAGCTCTGCGTCAGCGATCGCTGCTGCAAAACCTTGAAATCGCCGACTGATTTTTTCGGTAAGTTTCCTGCCCTTCTTTCTTTCTATTTCATTTCATTTCGGTAAGTTATGTGTCATTCTTTCTTTCCATTTCTTTTCGGTAAGTTCCCTGTCCTTCTTTCATTCCATTTCAAATGTGGGGCGTTGGAAAGTAAGCTGTGTGAAGATGTAGAAAATTTTGCAATGCGTCCAGGTTTAGGGTTTCAGGGTTTTAGGGTTCCCGATAACCGTTTTAGGCGATAAGGTTTCATGTTCGGCAATGTCCTACCTCGCAGGACCGTAAAAATGCCGAAGCAACCGGGGTGTTTCTGCAAGGCGTTATTTGATGAGATCCCGGTGGAGAACAGGAAAGGAATTCCGCTCATCTACAACGAGGAAACGGGGAGGATCGAGCAGCTATTTGTCATTGAGAAGGACCACATTTGGCGCGATAGCTGGGAGGTGATGGAGGCGAGGGCCCTTATCCTGGAGCTGCATGGACCAGACTCGCCTATCGTACCGGCTGGACAAACCGGCCCCAAGCAGATACTGTGCATACATTGCAACACGACGCACCAAAAGCACAGGTTCAATCTCCACCGCAACCATGCATTGTGCGAAGAGAAGGGGAAGGTGGGCGTGAAGATGTCGTCGTATCCCAATTTGGGAGTCAGGGATGTGGCAAACTTTGTGGCACGACTTCGGGATTGCGGGTCGGAGGAAGAAGCCATTGAGATTTTCGGCACCATAGAGCTGATAGCCACGAAGAGGAGGCCTCGGAAGGCTGTCGATAATGAGGAGGAATTGATTAGTCGAGTCCCAAATAAGCGCGGCAAGAGGGTGGCACAGGTGGCAGAGGAGGGCCGTCCACAGAAGCGTACCGCGCAGCTTTTACGGAAAAGACCTCCGCCCCCAAAAGCGGAGCCCAATGACGATACTTCTTTGTCGGCAGAGTCGGGAGGAGATCACAACACAGATCATGAGGCCGATAACGTAGGCACTCTGGTTGATTTCGGCGAGAAAGACGGTCTTCGGTCCGGAGATGATGCCTCCAGAAATTCCGGTGCCGAGAACCCGATATCCCGGGTCCGGAAGCCCGCATTCGCGCCGGCGCTCAAGAGCGATTCCTCCATCGTGCACCGGAAGTCTCAGCCTGCGAAGCAGGCTGTACCGAAGAAGAAGGTGGCAAAAGCTGAAGAGGCCACGAAGAAGGCAAGATTTGAAGAGTCCACGAAGAAGACAAAAGCTCTCAATCCCCCAGCAGTGGCGAATAGGCTTACAGGAATGTCTGTGGAAGAGACCGCTACAACGAGAAGGTCTCGAGCCTCGGAGGCTTTACAACGGTTGAGAGAGACCAGTATTGTCGAGAGACCCTCCGACTCTGACATTGGCCCGCCGATAACCTCGGCCGAGATGGAATTTCGACAGCCGCTGACAATGGCCACGATACTTCGGGCAAGCGAAAAGGAAGGTGCGAATCCCAATGACCGCCTCATTCTGCCGGACATAGGTAGCAGGGAGCAAGATTTGGAATTGGAGAGGGCCAAAATGATATGGCAGGCGGAGGAGGACGCTGAGCCCATTTTCCCACTTCGGAGGGTGCTCTCCCCCGAAAGGAAGGTACCGATAACACAGTTGTTCCTACTCCTCAAGCATGGATTGCTCGAAAATATCACGATGGATAGTTTAAGGTCCGAAGATGAGCTGTTGAAGTACGTCTTGTCCTTGGTGGAGTCTGGAGGCCACCAGGGCAGGTTCCACCAGGCTCTCGGTGCCTGCATTTTCGAAGGGGTCGGCTTCGCCGATAACGAGGTTTCGCTTCCACAGCTGACAACTCTTTGCAATCTGGCAAAGAATCCTGATGGCAGTAATGCGCAAGAGGTTTGGATAGAGGCTGTGAGAGGAACGTGGGCATACATGACGCACGAGAAGGAGTGTGTTGAGTATGTACCTAGGACGACAGCCGATGTGGAGAACACAAAGCGGTTAAGGGAGAAGTTAGGTGCGGTCGAGATTAAGAAATTTGATGCCGAAAGGGCGGTGGAGAGAGAGGCTATTCGATGGGACTTCAACAAGCTCTTCGGATATTGCGCGATGAACGAAGTTCTTTGACCATTGCTGCACCCACTGCCATGGACGCACAACATTGATGAGGCTCGAGAGGTTGTGCACCGTCTAGCGCGGACCAGAATCGAGAATGTCCCGTCGCCAGCTCCAACTATGCTGTTGAAGTGTTACTTCGTTTGCAACGGGCTCTCTCGGGTGTAAGTTTTTCCCGATCGCCAGAGACTTGTCCCTTATCGTCTATTCTCGTCCCTTATCGTCTGTTATCGTCCCTTATCGGTTGACGTGACTCCATTATTTTTCAGGGGCCGGAATATGTGCAACCCTAGCGTAATCCCTAGGCCTGCCAGCATTGCAATGTACGTGGACGGTCCAGAGACAACTTGGGATAGGCCGTCTCAAATGTACGAAGTCCTAAGTTCCTTCCTCTTCGGAAGGGACGCATCGGAACAATACTTCCCCATATCGTAGGCGTTCTCGCGGCTCCGCGACAATAAGCACGGCAGACGAGATTCGATGTTACGCTTCATCGCCAACGTCCATGCTCGCACTGTTGTGGACAGGGCAAGGAGTCACCCAGAGGATTTCGTTTGACAGTGGTGTGCTGCCGATAAGGGTACCTAAGAACACTGGGATACCCTGGACGAGAATTGCTTGGCGAGGGAGGATGTGGACTTCATGTATGCCGACTTCGTTCCACATAAGATTTAGCCGATAACCCCGTCATTCATCTAACTGTTACGCTTCTTCATTCTTGGTATCTCCGTTATTTCCTGTGACTAAACGATAACCCTTACGTAGGCACTATGATCCTACCGGGGCACGCGAAAGGGAACTTGCAGAGGCAGATTGCAAGAACGTTGTGTCACGTCTGGTGAAGACGGAGTGGGGTCGACGAGAAGGGCATCCAGTGACTTCTGTGGACGAAATACGGCGGGAGACATCTATCCGAACAAAGGACCTCGAGGGTGCAGATGTCCTTCTTCACATGGACGAGGGAACCTCAAATGAATCCCGTGTCCAGAATCGGTACCCGAGGAGTAATGACGACGAAGGATTCTCCGATAAGGGTCTGGACGAAGTTACGGAGGAAGCACAAGAGAGGCCTAGCGATGAAATACTTCAGGGAGGTGTTTCTGATAGACTCCAGAAAGAACCCGCTACTACAACGGTGAAGTCACCGGTGAGTCCCGCCGATTAGCCACCTCACGCGGAGTTTTTGTGGACACAAGCAATGAATGATCCTACCCTCGGCATTGCGGAGTCTTCACAGTCGCCGGTGGGGCTAATTCAATTCGACACCCCTCGTCTTCATGTTGTACATGGGGGTACAGGGGAGACGGAACATAGTATGCAACCCCAACGTCTATCGTTCCCTCTGTCGAGTCAAGGTATTGAAAACCTGGACTCTACTGACAGTCCCCCCGGTTGTTCCCGAGGAGCCTTGCGTGACACCCTTGGAAAATCATCCAATCCCAGAGAATCCTCCCTCTTCGGAGTCTGATTACGCTTCGACGCCAGAGCCCGATAACCCTGCTCCTCCGCTAGTTCCCGATAACCCTGCTAGCCCGCCAGAGCCCCATAACCATGCGAGTCCGCCAGAACCCGTTAAGCCTGCTCCTCCGCCAGATCCTAATAGCCCTACTCTGATTTCCGAGCCCAATAACCCTGCTCCTCTGCCAGAGCCCGATAATCATGCTCCTCCACCAAAGCATGCTCTTCCGCCAGAATTCGATAACCCTGCTCTTCCGCAAGAGCCCGATAACCATGCTCCAAAGGAGATGGACCCCGATGAGATCAGACTGGCATTGCGCTTTATCAAGGAAGCATAGGAATCTCGCTTGACCAGTGTCTGGATTTATCCTGGACTCGAAGAGCATGTTCAGAACGGAAGGGAAGGACCGAAGGCGGCGTATAGGTGCATGTTGGCGGAGAATCGTGGAGTATGAACGTCAGATTCTGTGTCCTGGGAGAACGAGCCCTCGCTCTGTTACAAAGCCGAGGAGCATGACGCATACATGATAGAGAAGAACCTCGGTATTATTGTGGAGGTCCTAAAACTCAGATGAGTGTCGTCGTCTATGTTATCGTGTTCTCCGACACCTGTTGTCTAACATCCCCTTTCTTCTGAATTGTAGGCCTTGATTTATTCACCCGAAGGACCTCACTGGGGGTATGAGGTTTTTCGGTCCAGATCTTCGACAAGCCCTGGATGTCTCGCCTACACTACAGGACTGGCATGGCATTGCATGCTAAAGGACAAGCGGGAAATGGAAGGCACATTTCTCGATTTCCTCCTTAGGCATGTCGTCTACCGTGCGAAGGAGCATGTTCGAATCCAGTCTCATCACACGCACAACTGGTTATCGGCGACCTTGCAGTGTTATCTGGGGGATGAAGAGAAGGATTGGGATGACATCGTGAGCTTTCTCAGCCGCTCGTTTCGTACCACCACCAAGACGCCGAATACCCTTATTGTCCCTTACCACGATAAGGGTCACTGCAGCGTTTTCGTCGTGGAGCAAAGGCGAACGTATCACCTGGACCCAGCGAAAGGTATGCACAAGGGACCAAGGGTCGGGAAGTGGACAACTTTATCTTCCTTGTGCACATGGGATAGGCAAACGCGAAGGGCGTGAGGATCGGATCTCGAAGTTGGCAAGAATGGCAGTCGATCGCCGATAAGGTTGCCTCTGTCTAATCAGAAAGAAAGCTGGGAGTGTGGTTTCATGGCAGGCTTGGCCTTTTGGCAGTACCTTATCGCACGTGGTGGGCGCAAAGAGGCGGAGGAGAAGACCGTGACAATGGGGACAAAATATTTGGACTGGGACGGGAAGAAGGCGTACCGATGGTTCATGCAGGCGCTGTACACGGAGATTGTCGCACCGCTTCCGTTCCACGATGCCCTTTATCTATGTGGACAAGATACGATGGAGTTCGAAAGCGGAAGTCCAGACGTAGTTTTTGTGGAAGCCGGTACAAAGACGGCGAAGAAGAAGGAAGTCCCAGTTCTCGGTATTTCGGAGACAATGGGGGATCGTGAACTTCAGGGCTTCAACGTGCTCACAAATCCACCCGTGACTCGAGGAAGGCGGAAGAAGGCAACCGCGCCAAAAAGCCCGAAAAAATCGAGAAAACCGAAGGACACCACCAAGACGAAGAAGTAGGCGATAAGGGGGGGGAGTGCTGTACACAGCCGATAGACTCGAGGAATTTGTACAGATTAATAGAATGCCGATGTTGTACATTTCACATTGTAAATGACAAATATTTCGATAGCGTACATAAACGGATTTTGAAACCCACTTGAGGCCTGTGGGCGGAACTTAAAATCTAGTCTTTGCCGATTATATTGAATGTTGAGTTTTAACTTCATAACTAAAGAAATATCACTTCACTGGAAATTTCAGGAGATGCATGGAACTTAATCTAAGAGCATCTTATTGGCAGTATTCCACCGATAAGATTACTAATGGTTATCGGCGTAGGTTAGCAGCTAAAATCCTCTGCCCTTTATACTCAACCACATCGGAGCCGATAACCTAAGTCGTTTCTTGAGTTAGTCTTTCGCTAGCTGGAACGGACCTCACCTGAAAACCTCTGGAATCCAGGAAGCCATGCAACCTTCGGAGCCTCATTCCAAGGCTGTCTTCATTTGTGGGGAGTGGTACAGCTATCTCATGGAGTGGATGAAGCATTTCGGCTTCGATTTCAGCCTCCAACCTTGAGAGGGTGGCGTCGGTGTTGCGCAAAGCTGCATCCAAGTGCCTTGCCAGCAACGGTTGCCGATAAGCCTTGTCGAGTAGCTTCAGGACAAGCTGATGCATACGATCAAAGTCGCATATCCATGTCTCGCCTAATTCTCGAAGGTTGGAAGCCACTGGGATTACATCTCCGGTTTCGTTATCGGAGGGGACACCATTATCGGGGAAGCCCTCGGTATTCGGGTGTCGACCATAGTCTTGGCGGAGAAGATTCATCATTCCACCTTGGATTGTCCCGTGAAGGGAGCCCAGATATCTAACAATTTTTTCCTCCGCCAGGTTAGGTCTTGTCATTTTCAGGACCTTAACCTGGTGCTTACAGATGTTACCTTTCTGGAAATGAACACATTGGTAGACGGCCCATTCGGTACATGGATTGTATACCGCATACGTAAGGTGTCTCCTATTCGAGGATTTAACGTATGCAAGACCTCCCGACCACTCGGGCAAGGTGACCACATTATCAGGAATTGTATTTGCTTGGTTGATTGCATTGACCATGATCTGCCGCTGCCTCTTATTCTTTATAAAACCGTTCAGCTTACACCAGTGACTGTAATCATACTTCTCGATGACATTTCCAGTGAGCTCATAAATAAGCCACTCCATCGTTTGGAAGATAAGCTTCCTATTGGATTGCCGGAGCACTACTTTCATGTTAGAATGATATGATTCGATAGCTGCAGTGGTGTCCTGGCCAGCATGGGGAATTTTCCGGTCTCCCACAACCCACATTTTGATTTTCGGGAGCCATTCCTTGTCGAAGTACTTCCAGTATGCATCAGCATCTAGCAAGAGAGCCTTAGCTTCGTCGTAGACGTGCTGCACCCACTCTACCAAATTCCACACCTTATCGTCCGGAGCTCTCATCGAAGGGTCTTCAAAGTCACTTGGTGTCTCCGATACGTATATAAGTGAGCCCACAATTCGCAAGGCTCCGGCCCTCGTCTCCATGTCTTTCAACTTAGCACATGCATTCTTCTGCCACGCTTGACGAACATGCCAAAGACATAGAAATAGATGCGAGAGCGGCCAAACCTCCCTGCGATAACCCGACAAGCCGATAAGTACAACTCGCCGAAGGCCCGTCACCCGATAACGTAAGAATACTAAATCGCTTACCGAAGAAAGTTGATCTCATTATCGGCGTCGTCAAGTACAAAGGCAGTGGGTCTCCAGTCCGGCCTTATCTGCACCAACTTCTGCTTCAGAGCGCGCATCCAAGGCACGAGATCTATTTGTTTGGATTTCGCAGTGATCACGAAAGCCACTGGAACCCCGTTTCTCCACTCGTCGAATACCATCATCGTGAAGAGCGGATACTGGACACGCAAGCAAGAAATTAAGCGGTATGGGAGTCAGTGCTCCTAATTTCTAGACGGACCCTACATGGACCACGGTATAGGTACGTGTACCTTTTTGTTGTTTGTTGCGAATGTCCCGTCTATAGCAATAATGTTTTTGTGGCTGTATTTCAGCATCATGTGCGTTTGAAATGGGGTTTGAATCCCAATTACGAAGGGTACGTTATCGGCATTCAATACTCTGCCAATCTTGCTGCTCGGGTCTTGGTAGTAAAAAACCGTACCTCGGTTTTCTCTTACCCACATTCTCACACTCTCAGCATCGTTGTCGTGTTTCTTGTATAGTTCCTGCGTACGGACGCCGCATATGTTGCAGATGTCCTCCATGCTAAGGAAACAATCCCGAGAAGGCGTAAGAGTGCCCTCATCGCGTGCCTTCACTACCAGCTTCTGGTGCTTCTGTATTATAGCTGCCATCGGAACTTGCTCCTCAAATTGCATGAGAACCCAAAGCCTTACTTCCTCCGACATGTACTTCCAAAAGCGGAGCTTTCCCCTCTGCACATTGTCCTTATCATGGACGATGAGGCCCTGTGTGTCGATATGTTCCGAGCAAAAGTACCCTATCTCGGCGATATATGGGAGAAAGTGGTACCGCTTTCCGTAGAATCGACATTGGCAGCCCACTTTCATAGACCCCCCCTCCTTCGCATCGGTGGCACGAGGGCCTTTCTGACCAGCGCCGGAAGTAAGTTGTTTCCCTTTGTGATTGTATTTCGATGGCGTTGGTGTCATTTTGGGCGTGATAGCTTGGATCTTGTCATGTTGTCTTGGGGACCGTATTGACAACGCCATCTGCTTATCGGCTATGACCATTAGAGATACGTGCAATACTAAAGAGATATTACGGCACAGCCGATAAGATCTACCATGCATATTGTGATATTAGAGGTCGAGATTCACTTACCGCTGGTACTCGATGTGGCAGTTCCACCGATAGTGCGTCTTCTCGCCGACAATTGTGGAGTCGTTCTTGTCGCGGACGAAGGTAGTCTCTACATCCTTTCGGCCAGACTGCTCACCCTCCACGAAATCCAAGACCCTATCCCTGGGAATGTAGGCGATAAGCTTGGACTGCTTCCTCTTCGATGATTGCGGATCCTCTACAAACCTCGTATCATTCTCGGCCTCCATGTTCCACCTAAGACATTTCCATGTTAAATTCCTGGAGGAGGGTTCTGTAATGAATCGCGCATCCGAAGAACCATGTGACCATGTTTCTTCAGGTAGTCTGCATGCGGGCCTTCCCGGAACGCGGCATCAAGGTCCTCCACCCCCTTCTCACGCACGCTAGTTGGTTCTTTCTCCCTTGACGCCTCCATTTCCTCCCTGTTACCCCGTTATCGGCAACGGTTGGTGGCGCCGTCTCTCAAGAATTCCCATTCGGCCTTTCCTGTATGGGGAGATTGAGATTGAGGAACTCCATTCATGCGGAGACAGGCACTCCCCTTCCAGCAGGGTACTACAGGGCACAATAGATCGTGCGAAAGATGGTGCCAAACGCAAACAATGTGGATGGCACTTCGCGCCGGCCGCCGCCGAGAAGGACAGGTCATTCTGGTGGACACGTGTCGTGGCGAGAAGAGGCTTTCGGTGATCCGAAGAAGGCGGGGGAAGAAGGGGATATCGGCGAGATTGCCGATAAGAGATACGGGCAGCGCGAAAAAAATTTGGGCGAAAGTGGACGTTATTGTGGGAAGAAGGGCGCATGGAGGCAAAAAGGCGCTCGGGGAGAAGGGCCGCTCTTCGCAATGTGAGGCCTAAAACCGGGCCCTGACACCGCGAACCCGGATTGATTGTAGTGACCGGGCATTGGGTGTTTTAAAACTAAAAACATTGAATAAAAAAAGGCAAAGGTTGCAGGAAAAATGGGGTGTTTATAAAGTTGAAATAGTAAATGCAAAAGTTCTACATGAGTCTACTTAACCGAGGAACATATTTTGCACTTCCTTATCACATTGTTTATTTTCTTTGGCCTAGCCACTTCTTCATAGTTTTCCTTTTTAGTACATTATTTCAAAATGCTGATGAATAGAGCTATGTACATTCCTCAATTACAGATTGGATAAACTTAAAACACATTCAAAGAGCGGCCAAGGATGCAACGACTTGAAGAGAATAGATAACCACAGATGTCGTATTAATGGCTTCCCTACATTGCAAAATACACCATAATCAATGATATTCAAATCATTCACTTACAACTTGAAGTTTGTCAACTACACTTGCCGTTACAATTGCCATCATTTAAGGCTAGACATCATAATGACGTCGTCCATGACATTGGTGTCGACATCCTCAACGAAACTACGTCATCCTCAACAAAACTATGTCATCATCAACGGAACTACGTCATCCTCAACAGAACTACGTCATCCTCAACGGAATTGCCGTAGAAGATCGTTTAGAGCAGAAGTATTTAAACATGAAGATGAATATCATCAAAGGCCGGATCACCTTTCATCCATAGTGGATGAAATTTGTCATATGGAAGGAAGAGCCGAAGGGCGGCTTACACAAAAGCAACCTCCACATCACCTACACTTTACTTTTGGAAGTGTGGGTGAGAGCAAACTGATCTTAGGTGATAGCAATGGCAGGTGGGGAGCGGCAAAGCTCTCTACAATGCTAAGAGGAGGGAGATTAGGAGAACAACAAGGAGTAGAGAGAGGTGACTTGAAGGTTGGAGCAAAGCAATGGCGGCTATGGCGGCAGCTATGGCGGCGGCTATGGCTAGAGCTATGGAGCGGTGAGGACGGAACTAGCTCGGAGCAAGGAAGGCGATTTGTGGCAGATCGAGACGGCAAGGGGAGAGCTCAAAGGGAAGAAGAACGAGGGGCCGAGGGCAAGAGGAGGTTTGGCCATAGCCAGCTAACCCCAGCCATAGCTGACCTCAGCCATGGCTAGGAAATCCTAGCCATTTTGCTATGATACTCTAGTAAATTTGAGATTTTCAATACTAGTAAGTAATATTATTTCCTTTCATTCTGTCAAAAAATATTCTTGTCTATAGTGAAAAAATGCATTTCATCCTAAGACAGAGATTTTCACACATTGCCACACATTGTTAGGCAAGGAACCAAAATAACTTCTTCTTTTCCATATAAACTTTGAGATTTCCATATTTTTCACTTTTTATTTTTTCTATTACAAGATGTGGTATAAACCTTCTCATTGACCGTTTGTATTACCATTCTAAGCCATATTTTGTTCCCAGAAAATTAAAACGTAAATGGCACTTTTTCAACCTCCACTCCTTGCACAATTTTTTTGAATATGCTACACCTTCTCTACCTCTACAAATTGGTGTATAAGGAGTTGATATCATTTTCAACATGATGATATAAAATTTAGAGACCTTGTGTAGTGCAAAACTTTGACACCAATTGAAGTCAAAGTCTCCTAATCCACTCAAAGCAGGGATGAAAATGAACCATATATTCTACTTCAAACACTATAATCTTTCAATCCGTGCGGTCAAATATTATGAAATTTGTGAGAAAGTAATATATTAAATTTCAGATAAGATCCTACGATTAAAACTAAAAATACAACTTTTGTTTTCCTTCTTTACTCATTGCACAAGAAATAACTGTTTTGAAGTGATTTTTGTGTGAAATTGTCAAGGAAATTTAAGGTTAAACACCTTTGACTCTAGAACAACAAAGCCTATGATTGTGGCATCCATTTCAATTTCCATTCTACTATGTGCTTTAATTTTTCATTAAATATAAGTGGAATGTTCTAATTTCTTTCTTTTTAGAGATCAAATGTCTTGTATATGTTACAAAAATCACATTTTTTGTGAAAATTGAAATTATTGTGATTTTTATAGAAGAAATGAAGATAATTCATCTCAGATACATAGTGTGCTCAAAAATTCCGAAAAACTCACTAAAGGTGTACATCAAACTGCCAAAAGTTGTGTTGTAAATGAAACTTCCACATTTAGCTAAAATTAGAAAATCAATCAACTATGAGTATAGGCCCAAAGTTCAAGTTGCAATAACTTATTTAGGTTATATGAATTTTGTAAAATTTCACATTGGAGTCGAAATTATACTTTGATTACTTTATTAGCTTTATTAGCTAAACTCAAATTCAAAAAATATCATTTTAATGACTCAAATTTGGATTTAGAGAAAAAGCTAGAAGTTTCAAAGTTTCATTACATTGAGATACAAACACTAACATATTATTTTATAGAGAATGCATGATTATCCCGATGAGGTGAGCTTCATCATCATCTAATGCTTACACATTCATTGAACTCTTCACAAAAGAATTGGATAATTTACACTGATATACATCTTCAAAATGTCTTCTCAAAAGCCACTTTTGGGCAACTCTGGCATTCTAGTGTTGAGATGCCTCAATTTTTTTGGACAAGTACCTTACATCATAGAGGTTGTGATGGTAAAGATCGGCAACTTTGCAGAGTATAAATATTTTATCTTATTAAAAAAACTTAGAATGGTGACTCTATAAATCATGATGCTAAAATACCATTGAACACGTCTTAAATGCTACACTCTTCCAATCCTTGTGATAAAAAATCAAACCAAAATTTGGTATGTTTTTCTAGTAGTACATAAGAATCCTAAGTTTAGAAGTCGGATGAGATCATTGTTTTTATTTTTTATTTTATTATTGTACCAGAAACGGTAGTTTTGACGTTCTTTTTTCAAAAACAAAGTTTGGTCCTTCAAGGGTGAATGTTGAGAATCTAGTTCATTAAGTATTTCATGAAAACTCAGATTTTATATGGTCAGGTGGCCACTAACAAAATAAGATGTTTCAAATATTGGCCTTTTCTTTTACCAAAACTAAGTTGATCTAGAATAAACATCTAATCTTGTAAAGAGCTGATTTTTTATCCTAACACGTTTTTATTCTTCATGGTGCTCTTGGTTGTTATTAAAATACTACATTATATAAATGAACATTACACACACTTTTACACAAAACCTTACCTCAAACAATAAAACTCTCATATCTTTTTCTCAACTTAAGATGGAGTGAAGCAAAAAAAATAGAATCAAATAAAAAGAAGAAGAACTATGGTCTTCAGAAGGTGACCGGCCTGAATAAAGTGTCTATTCATTCCACCACTAAAGTGGTGCCACTAGACAAAGTTTTAGAAGTATGGAACTACTTCCCCTTTCGAGGGTAGGCACTATAGAATAAGAAGCTCAAACGAGCCAAAAAGGGGGGGAAAGGGGGGTCGTTTTTAGTTCATGAGTTACATGTCTCGGGTAGGGGTTGGTTGTTTTCGAGTCTTCTCTTATGGAGGAGAATAGACATGGCATATTGGATAGCAATGGTGTTAAGTTTTTGAAAGTGCGTCGAATGGAGGCTACTAGGATCTTAAATGTGGATCTTAAACATGTCTTCAACTAATTTCATAGAGGGAATATCTGTAGTAGCTCTAGCTCTAACTGAAATTACTATTTAAGGATCCACTTTCAAGCCTATTGCACTAATTTCATTTAGAAGAGTTTGATATTTGTTTATCTTTTGTTCAATAGTATTTGGCAAGAATCTATCATTACCATATATAAATTCAATGAATTGTATGGTGATGTCTGGATTGGAGGCTTCTAGATGATTGTATGGTATGCCGTGGTCGCATATGTGTGGTTTAAACCTAGCGTTACAGTGGCATTTTTGTAAACCACATGTACACGGAAGTAGCCATGGTGGGACCATATTATCTGATGGGTTGTTATTAAAGGTACCAACATTCATGAAAATGAGGCATCGGGTTTTGCTATGCAATGTCGGTAGTTTTCTAATTTTCCATACCGCTTTGTTGTGTCTTTTGACTATTAGTGAGTGTATGTGGTGTTGTTGAAATTTGAGTAGTACATTCAACCATGCGCCGGTTCTGTGGAGTTGCAGATGGAGCATGTGATAGAAGGAAATCTTTTCGGTTAGAAGAAGAGTTGTTTTCTAGCAATTTTTATATATTGGTATGTCCTAAATTTTATAATACAAGTTTTCTGTGAATATGTGATAAGGGGATCTTTCCAAATGTCATTGGCGAGTTTGTTATCAATGTCTTTTTATTCATGTCCATTTTTGTATGTTTTAGAAACTTTTGGCTAATTATATTAGATTATTATAGAGATTGTGTCTTTTGAGATATTTGTCTAGAAATAGTATAGGGCCTTTGTTCGGGGTGTCACTCATGGAAGGCCATACATCTCTTTGATAATAGTATGGTGTTGTGTGGACATGTTTATATGTGTGTGGCTTCTCTATGTTCTTTGTCTCTTCCTATTTTGGCTAATTTGTATGCTTCTTCATTTCCATTGATGTTGATATGTGCCCTTATTTTGTATAAGTTTGTGGATTGTGTACGTGATTGTAACATTTGTACCATTGAGGAGGGGTGACTTCATCTAGATGGCTATTATGTATGGTAGGGTATTGTATTTGTGTGTTTAGAAGATATAATACATTTACCCAATCAGTGAAGATTTGTGCCGATTCCTTCCAGATATTTAGTGGTTAAAATCTATAGTGGTTGGTGGACGGCCATCATTTCTACTCTAATGATATTTTGTAACCCATGTAGTCGTTTGGCAATTGTAATGTCTTTTGATGCATTATATATTCCATATCCAGCTTTCTTCCTATGCTAGTTTCCTTGACTAACTTCTGTTGGCTCTTTAAAATATCCATATGTATAGTAGCAGTATTTTGGGTTAAATTTAAGAGGATAGATTGTGCCATAATGAGGAAGTGGCATTGAGTTTGTATTTTGATTTTGGATTATATCCGGATATGTTAGTTTAGTTTGGTGTTTGCTACGGCTTATTACTATTGTTGCAGGAGTAGATGGAGCAATTTTGTCTGTATTTGTTGAATATTTAGGTCCTTAGCTATTTGTGTGAGTTCATTAAGTTGTTCTTGGTTACTAATATTGTTTCTTTGGTGGTGTATGCAAATGATTTGAAGCTCGGAGGTTTCTTTTCTTGGTTTACTACGTTCTTCTTGTATAGTAGGTTCTATACAAGTTATTGTATTTACTTCAAATAATCCAATTATGTCGGATTCAGGGAAGGGACTCATGCGTTGGTTAGAGTTTTGGTACCAGTTGTCATCAAGTATAACCATGAATGTAATGTTGGCTGGATTAAAATTTTGTTGCTAGTCTTGTCCAATGTATGGCTTGGTGTGCATCTTCTGTGTTATGTGGATGGGCGTATCCAATGCCTTTCTATTTAAAGTGGAATGCATTTCCAATTAAAACAAATATCGTGTCCCGTGTAAATGGGGAGAAATATTTCGCTATTTTTGTAGAACATGTGACCGGCAATGAAAAATATGAGTGTTTGATGGTGAATGTTGTGGATATAAAATCAAACATTATTGTTGGTATGGTATGTTGTGTTAGTTTGAGAGGGTCTTTTTTAGGTATTTTCTATTTGTATCTTTGATATAGCCAAACAACCTTTGTTTCAAATGGTTGAGTGTTGGGTTCTAAATTGTTTGGGGTTTGTAGTGCTATTTGATATTGATTCCATAACCATTTGAGTCTTGTGATAGAGATAGTTATTAGATATTTTCGTGTATTTTTATATATGTGCTTTATCTTGTTGTATTTGGATGGTATGTTTTTGTGTAGTGAGGTCTTTGTTTGAATTGGTTTTGGTGGTAGAGATGTGTATCAGTGGGAGGCTTAGAGGGAGAGTAATATATCGTGTCCTAGGTTGGTCTTCTGGGTGTTGTGCTTTTATAATGTTTAGGTAGTATTTATTTTGTTGTGTTAAATAGTGTTGTTTGATACATTCAAAATTTTATTGTGAGGTATTGTGATTGTTCCATGGGAATAGGTTTTGTTGTGGTTGCCATTTGTAATAGGTGTCGGCTTGAGTTGTCCATTGACAAACATATGAGGTATCATTCTTTTAGATGTTATTAGTATCTTTGTATCTTTTGTGTTTGTGATCTATTATTGTATTTATCGGGTATGTCCTAGGGTTTTTTAGGAAATGTGGTGGTGGCGGAGGGTGGTGTGGATGTGGGGGAATAGATGGGTGGATGGAAGTAGTAATTATATAGGGGTGTATATTGTTATTTATACCATTGTATTCTTGTTTTAGGGTTCTTGGGCTTGGATGTAAAATGCAAGGTTGGAGGCATGTGTCTTGGCATTCCTAATGACAAAATAGTTGTTTAGCAATGTTTAGTGCGCTTTTTTTTAATTTTGTGGGTATAGAGTGGTATACTTCAAATTCAGATTCATCCATTAGATGTGTACCATTTGATAGTGTGATTTGGCTTAATGTAGTGATGTTAAGAGTAAATAATTTATGTAACATTTTCATAGATAATTGTTCATTTAGTTGATCCATTTCTTATGTTTCTTGTATCCAAATAGTTTTGAGGGGTGTTGGTTATAGTAAAAAGTTTGATATTGTGCTTCTTATATGAACTTTCTCCACGGTTTTGAGCAGGAATAGTGTACGGGTTCTAGAAGATCTATAGCAATCTTGGCTTTTTAGTCTCGGGAGTTCTTTGGCTACTCCATATTTGGCTAGAATGAGGTGTAAAAGGCCTTTGTAAATTTTTCCTAATCGTCCTTTATCAATTAAGGCATTTTGTAGTTTTTCTCCAATACAACAAAGGTAACTGTTTTTTTTAGGAAAAAGGCTTCTAGTCCAGACAAATTATGCAGGAGTTGTACTATAATATTTGGCAAGAATTTGGAGAGGTTGCAAACTGTTTTTTGTCTTGCTATGATTTTTTATCTAATTTTTTGATGGCAAGCATTGAATACGGTACTGTATAAAAGTTGTATGATACTCCAGGTCTAAGGATTGTGTCAATTATATTAATTTTTTGTTTCACTGAAGCGGGACATGCTATTAGTTCTTTACATTGTTTACTCAATTTAGTGGTAGTTACGTGAGTCTGGATTTTTTGTTTTAGTGAGAGGACTATCTAAGTTCCGAGATATACATACGGTTTGTTTTGATGTAGTACTGGTAGTGGGTGGTTTTTGTAGTTAATATTTGTTGCTTGTATTAATGCTTTGAATGCGGTTGGACTAATTTTGGACATATTGGAGCATCCAGTAAGTGCGCATTTAGAGACTCCAAGTTCCATACCAATCCACTTGTATAACTTGTCAAATTTATTCAATTGTATTTGTTTTGCTTTCAGTTTGTCAGATACCGCAGCCAAATTGTCCGCAAATGCGGTAGAGTTAATGGTGATTTTGGATGTACCGAATGTGTAGCCTTATTTCCACGTTGAAGCCATCTAAGTAATGGTTCAAGGAATATGATGAATAGATACGGGCTAAGGGTGTCACCTTGTATAGTGCCTTTTTAAATTGGAATTGGGTGTATTTTTCCAAAGTATTATTCCGTATAAATAGTTGTTGATTGTGAGTAGATGTTGCTAATGAGTTTCACTTCGTCTGTAGGATAGCCAAGGCCGCTCATGATTGCAAGTAGTTTGGCATGGTCTATTGATTCGAAGGCATTTTTAAAGTCTAAATATAGGATATATATATATATATTTTTTTTTAAAAATTAATGTGTCTTGGTTAGTAAATCTAGCATCTTCTAATGCTACAGTTAAAGTGTGCAATTGTCTAGCAATGTTGTGTTATGCTCTAAAACCTTCCTAGCTATCATGTAGAATCTTGTGTGTTTCACCATATGTCAATAATACTATATATGTTAGTGTGCTTGTGTATAATTTGTAAATTGTGTTGGCTAGTGCAATGGGTCTATGGTTTGTTAGTATAAACAATTCACCTTTTTTGTATAATAAATTGAATAAACTAGTCTTCAAGAGTGTAGGAATTTGTTTTTGATTGTAGCAATGTGTGAAGAATAAATATAGTAGTTTATGGAAGTGCAAGGGCATGTTTTAAAATATGAAATTTGGTATGCCATATGGACTTGGGGCTTTGTTATTGGCTAAGTGTTTTAGGCACATGTCATATGTTTCTTTGGTGAAGTATCTATGTAGTAGGATGTGGAGGTCACCTCTTTTTTCTAGGGTATATCCATCTAGATCATGCCATGGATATTGTCGAATACTACGTGTACATAATGGAAGGTGGCTAGTTTGGTATTGACATGTGTAAACATTAGGTTCATTAATGGCAAATTTTTGGGTGTAGATTTCATTAGGTGTAAATTTTTGGATGTAGACTTCAGGGTTGATTAAAACGTTACAATTCTAGTCTATTGTACAATCTAGTGGTATTGCCGTAATATTTTTGAAGATTTTGCAGTTGATTTTCTTAGGACAATGTTCACGTATTTGTCAATATATTCATACATCTTTTTTAATGCACTCTTTTTATACTTAGTGGTAACTTTTCTGGCTAGTTTATTGGCGGTTTGTGCTATCTAGAACCAAATATTTACAATGCAAAACCATCATTGGTGGTTATTAGTTTGAATAGTGATTCATTTATAATTATGTACTTATTATATAATTCTTATTAATGAAACAATTTTAAGGGAAATTGATCAACATCATACAATTTTAGTGTGATGATATAAAATTAGATTCTATCAAGGAATCTATATAGAATTAAATAGAGAAATTGGACGCTTCCACTAGCTCTAATTGTCCAATTAGAGATTTGGAACCATCTCGTATCTATAGCCATCTAATTAAATATTCTCATATAACGGCAAGCTAATTCATTTTTGGTAAGATATTTTTATAGTTACTCAATGATAATACTTCTTAGTTATAACTTTGATAATCTCTCGACATTTAGATTATTTAGCAATTTCTATGTGCATATCATAGTATATTAGCATAATTATCTAATAACCACAATTTGTAATCAGAGTTTCATATGATTTGAGTACAACAGTGTATGTAAGACATATAAAGTGCAATCTAAAAGGGCTTTAGACCATATTCTAAAAGTGTAGCTTTATTCTTTTGCATGATTCTATCTCAACTGTAACGTGATTTTTTAAAAGCGTACTCTTAATATTACCCTAAAAAATCATTTGCCAAAATTCAATTACTTGAATGTGAATAATGTTGATTTGATGAGAAAGCTTAGCTAGGTTTTCTTTGGCACTTAAGATGAAGATAATGTTGAATTTTGCATATGATTTAAATTTTTTTTCATTAGTCATATCTAAAATTTAAATTTATATAGATGTGTTAGTTGCTAGAAATAGATTTTCATCTACTTTCATTTGAGTTATCTTATTGAATTTAATATATTTATCTAATTTAAACCTCCACCTTTGGATTGCTAAATATAATCATAACTTGTGGTGTGAATATCAAATTCTATACAAAATACACATATTTAATTTTTGTCTAGGTAGATTTAATGTATAAACCTGTGGTTTGAAACAAATATGTTGATTCAAAGAAATAAGTCATTTTGGGTGGTGGTGAAACGTTAATTATAAACATATTGGCAAAAGCAAAAAGTATGTCATAAACACCATAACTTTTAGTATATAAAGTATCAATCATCAAGTACATAAATATTACTTTACTACAATTGTTTTAACAGTGAATAGTATTTACTCCATTCCTTGCACATTCAAAACCACATAGCATGAATAATGTACATTACACAAAATCAATTTTGACATTTATAGTGTATGTTGTAGGAAGGTTGGAATTTCCAACCTCCTTTATACATATTTCTAAGAGTTTTAACCATAAAATGTTGACAATTATCAAATACTTCAATTGTTTTTTTATAAAAGTAGTCCATGTTAAGGTGATTCTAATGAGACCATCACCGCAAATATTGATGCAGGCTACAGTGATTTCTGTGAATTAGTGTCGTGGTGATATGTATCCAATGTGTACATGATGTTTTGCATAATCCGTCACCCTCATAAAATCTCCTAGTTCTCCCCGGTCATGCTCGGCAGTAAAGGGAAGAAGAAGAAATGGTGAAGAATGCAAGTTGTTTTGTATTTTCAAACCATCTAAAAATATAGTTACAAATTTTCAAAGAAGAAAGTAGGATTATAGGGCAACCATGGATTGATATACCATATATATCATAAATAAGATACACATAAAAATATGATTAATTAATGAAAATCTAAAAATAAAAAAATGAATTCCATAGTTATCTATCTTAATTAGTGCATGGGTAGAGAATGTGGATTGCTTTTGGTATTCTACTTTAATTGTTATCAATATCCAATATGATATGTCAATCCTCCTATAAAAGAATAGAAAATAACAAACCACTTTTAGACTTACAAGGCCCACCATAAATACCTCTTAAAGGTTAATATTTTTATTGTTAATTAAATATATAAATTTAGTGATTAAGACCACTCATTTGTAAGCAACTACAAACATCTTGTCTATGTGACATGGATAGGCCGGTTAATTAGTACATAGTTTTTGCCCATAATTTTGTAGTGTCCAATACACACCCACATTGGTTCAAACATGTTCTCCAAGCTTTAAACTTAGGCCAGCTATATGAAATGAACACCCCGTCCAATCAACAAACGCTTCTCGCTTGGCAAACAAAAATTCAAGGAAATACTCTTTACAACCATCTTTCCATATTCAATACTTTCCATATACAACCATCTTTACTTGTTTGATAGAATCTATATTCAAAAAGAAAAAATATTTTTGCACCACTAACCTTTGTCATCTAAGAATAGGCTTAGTGGTAGAATAAACAAAAACTTTATTCAGATATGCCTTCTAAAAAAAACTATAGTACTTCTAGTTTCAAACTTTCTTTGGTTTGTGTTATGTATTTTTTATTATCTAACAATACCACTTCTTTCTATCATGGATTCTACATGAATGCAAATTGCATTTATAGATACTACTAGTAAGAGCATAAAAAATGTAGCTTCAAAATGCAAAATCTTGTCTTAATATATCAATTTGGATCTTAACAAAGATGTAAAATATTTATACTTCTGTTGTGATTGACTTGATTAAATACGGTATATTACCATCACTATTAGTTAGTACGCTTTCAAGTTTACCATTATTTAAATAAAGGTAAATGTTGAATAACTTATTTATGTAGAGAATTTTGGTGTAGCTGTTATAGCTGATAAGTCTTTTTAACAAGGCAAGATGACTACTTTAAGAGATCACAAGGGCATATTTAAAAAATGGTTATAATTATCCATATTGAAAATACTAGTCTCCATCACTCTAAATCATTGTGAGAACCATCACAGGTTGCAAATCAAATAATATCTATCCCAGGATTGTCACTTACAATATGTACATTTGAATGACATTAGGTCACAAGGTGCTTGTGCTGACCATTGGTTCATGTTCAAGGACAAATCAAAACATGATTACATTTCACTTGTAGTATGTCACAAATTTTGAATGACTTCAATTCAAAGTAAAGGACAATCCACAAATCAATGTCAGTGAAGACTAAACCCAGGACAAAAAAAACATGATTACATTTCATCAGCATTGAGTTATCACTTGTGTACAACCAACAGTTTGGAGATATCTTAGCTTCAACTTAAAAATTACTTTGATTCAAAATAAGTGTCTACAAAAATGGTAATTTTGATTGGTGGATATTTAATAGTATTTTTAGTGAGTCTATTATGTATGCATTGGTGAGCTCTAATATCTTTTCTCACCATAAACAACTAAACTAGCCCTAAATAGTATTAAATTTCAATAATTTGTTCAAAGAGGGAAAAAAATAGCTTATATTCATGGTACAACATGACATCTTCTCATCATCCTCAAAGGCGGCTAAAACTACAGTTTAATTTCAATAATAATAAAACACATGTGAAGCCAAGTGAACATCTATGGGTGAATGAACTCACCCATAGAAGTGAGTGAACCCAGGATCATTGCTCGCCCGTTGGGGACATTTATGCATGACAGAACTCAAGCTTTTGAGTGATGAACAAGGGTCCACTACACTAAATATCACTTTTAGTGTAGCGCCTAGTAAATGACTTGTAAATGCTATAAGTTTTTACTTTAAGTTAATATTTTACCAACTATGTTTATAATGATCCTTTTATTTGAATACTATAGAGAGTTGTGCTCATGGTAAAAATTGGCATCAAGAGTAGAAACTTATTGCATTTACAAGTCATTTACTGGGCACTACACTAAAAGTGATATGTAGTGTAGTAATCCAAAGTCACCAATCTTTTTACATATGTCAACTACTTGACAACTATCATACTACTAAAATCATAATCCGCGCAATGAACCACGCAACGATCAATCGCGCAATCAACCGTATAGTGAACTGTAGGAACGGTGCAGCCAACCGCGCAGTGAATCATGTTACTTTTTTTTTAGTATAGTTTGTAAAGTTTGTGAAGTTGGGGTTGTGATCTTGAAGGTTGGCATACAAAGTTGGAATTGCAAAATTGCATATTTGAGTTGTGGAGATTGAAATTACAAGTTTTGAGGTGAGATTGCAAGTTTTGAGATTGTTATTGCAAATTGACTTTGTGGGTGTGTGAATTTGAGATTGTAATTGCAAGTTGAGTTTGTGGGTGTGTGAAATTGAGATTGTAATTGCAAGTTAAGTTTGTGGGTGTGTGAAATTTGCATTTGTGTGTTGCAATTTGTGCTTCTCCAAAATAAATTTGAAACTCTTGATTACAAATTTGATGTCCATAACATTTTTGAAATTCCATGTTAAAATGCAAAAAATCTAAAACCTAATTAATTTTTTTCTATTCTATTCTATTACATTATTAAATTCATGCATAGGTTTCAAAGACATATTTATATTTTATGTAGATTGTTGTTACCTTTCTTTTTTATATTTTGTGAAATATAAACTACATTAAAATGGTTGAACTAATGCGTTGCAAAGCAAGCACCAACTGCTAGTTATACTACTAAAACAATAATCTACGCAGCGAA
Organism: Bryoerythrophyllum caledonicum; assembly: GCA_963971425.1. Classification (NCBI taxonomy): domain Eukaryota; kingdom Viridiplantae; phylum Streptophyta; class Bryopsida; order Pottiales; family Pottiaceae; genus Bryoerythrophyllum; species Bryoerythrophyllum caledonicum. The sequence goes on from OZ020518.1 coordinate 20,990,441, forward strand.
CCATGCAGACAACCGTGCAATAAACTACAAAAATGTTGCAATCAACTACGCAATCAACCATGCAGTGAATCATGTTACCTTTTTTTAATTTATAGTTTGTAATATAAAAACTACATTAAAATGATTGGACTAATGCATTGCAAAGCAAGTGCCAATTGCTAGTTTAAGACTAAAAAAATATTGATATTATGAATTAAAAGATCCATATCTTATTTGAATCTTGATGTGACCTTAAAAGTAACTAGAGGTATCGAAAACTTTTTGGCAAAAAAAACTCCACGGAATCCAAGATTCCAAATCAACCGTGCACACCAATAATGATACAGCACAGAACTAGACTTCATTGATTACCAACTGTTAAGAATTTAACAAGAAATCATTAGCTTTTCAAAGATGCTCTCTCCAGAATATATGCCGTGCAAAGCAAATGCGCTCAGATCCATTCAAAACCACAAGATATGGAGTGGTGATGACATCTTCACCAAAAATCGCTTCCAACAGTTCCAACAAAAGTGCCCTACCACCTCCATTTGCTTTTTAGAAAATTAAATATTTTAAAAAAAAATTGTCCTACCATCACATCCTCCTTTTTTGGATTTTTCTCCAGAAACATTCATCACTTCTAGGGCCAACTTATGACAATGATTATGACCTAGGTCCAAAACACAATACTCTAGAATCCATGTTTAGTGAAGGCACACTACATGCTGTAACTTTTCACTCTCAATGAATATTTTTGCCAACCAATGATCACCATCTTTGACCCCTAAATTACCATGACAATTTCACTTCAAAATTGCTCGTTTAGTGCAATGAGTAAGGAAGAAAACCCAAACTTTTTATTTCTAGTTTTAACCGTAGGAACTCAATTAAGACTTATTGAGTAACATACTCACAAAATTTCATAAACTTTGACCGCAAGGATTGAAAGATTATAGTGTTTGAGGTAGAGAAAATGGTTCATTTTCTTTCCTACGTTTAGTGGATCAGCGGACTTTGACTTCACTTGGTGTCTAATTTTTGCACTACATAAGGTCTAAATTCATTACCATCATGTTGAGCGTGATATTAGTTCCTTGTACACCAATTTTTAGAGGTAAATAATGGGTGTAGCATATTAAAAAAAATTGTGCAGTAGTGGAGGTTCAAAAATTGTCAATTCACAATATATTTTTAGAACGAGAATCCAAATGGTCAATAAGTAGGTTTACACCACATATTGCCGTGGGGAAAATAAAAAGTAAAAAATGTGAAGATCTCTGAGTTTTATGTAGAAAGGAAGAAGTTTTTCTGGTACCTTGCCCAACAATGGGCAACATGTGTGAAAACGTTTGACTTGGATTAATATGCTATTTTCACCAAAAACAAGAGTTTTTTTTTTTGAAAACACAAAAGGAAATTATATTGTTTTCTAGTATTGAGAATCTCACATTTGACAAATAACATATTTAGTAATGTCCACCTTAATTTATAACATTTCAAAAAATATCAAAAAATCTCACATTTGATAAAATTTCAAAAAATAATGTTATAAATTGACACAGTAGGAACTTGCCCGAACCTTCAAGAGTCCCCCCAAGGGACTCTTTGTAATTTAGGGGTTGAGTAGTATGGATAGTTGTACTCATAGTAAAGATCTCAATCAGAAGTAAAAAATTATAGCGCTTTCACATCATAAAGTTCCACTATAATGAACATAAAATTTGGTGTAGTGGGGAGAAGATTACAAAAGGGAGAAAAAAAGATAAGAACCATAAACAATAAACTCTAGACTCCATCAATTCACCCCTTCTTGTGTTCAACTATAACTAAAGATGATGCCCACATTAGGAAATTATGCCCCTTCTTCTGCTCAACTTTAGCTAAAGATGCCCACATTAGGAAGTTATGCCGCAAATTGTACCATCTTCACAAATTGTTGTGAAGTACTACACTGATTTTGATGTTTAGTGTCATGGGCAGTAAATGACTTATAAATGCAGTAAGTTTTTACTTTTGATATAAATTTTTACTGAGAGCACAACAATCTATACTACTCAAAGAGGGGATCATAGTGCACATGGTCGGTAAAAATGTTCATCAAGAGTTAAAACTTATAGCATTTCCAAGTCATTTACTGCACATGATACAAAACATCAAAATCAGTATAGTTGGAACTAAATTCAAGACAAAATCGTGGGAGTGCAAACTAGGACAAGAGACAAAACGGACCCTCCATAAACAACAAAGTGTGGGCGTTCATCATGTGCTCCAGGTCAAACTTCAGCTCGAGATGACCTTCAGTAGAAAATGAATCTCAATTATGCCCCAGATTTTCCATCGTAGGAAAAAGGACATCTATGTTAGAGCTGAATAAAATATCCACTTAGATAAAGAAACATAGAAAGAACAATGAAAAACATTGATGAGAACACAATCTCTACTCTACACAATGGCCTGGGTATGGGGTTACCACTGTACCAGAATACTTTATTGAGATGTGAATCTCTCAGAAGTGCAACTAAAACAACAAAAATTGGAGTTACCCGTGTAAGAGTATGCAAGTTTTCACTACCCTCCCAGTATGCATCATTGGGTTAAATACCATTGGCGCTGTGGAACAACCACCACCACCACCACCACCACCACCACCCTCTCATTTTCTTCTTCTGCATCTGCATCTGCGCTAGCTATTGCATGAACCTGGAACCCTCCTGTTTCTAATTTCCCGCAGCTAAACCGAACCTCATGCAACTACCTGGTTAATATTCAACAAAAGGAACTTCCCTCTACAAACAGAGAGATCAACAACAGAGAGACCTTCTCATGATTAAAATTGACAGTGTCGAGGCTGATGATACCTTGACGGTGAGGAGAAGAAACGCACACGCGCCGGACAAGCTACCCAAAAAGGTAATGTACAGAGGAGTAGCCCGGAAGCGGCAACTGACTGATGACGAGGAAGAGGAGGACGGAGGAGGAGAAGGGCGCCTCCTCCTATGACTGGAGTAGCAGCGGCGTCGACGCCTGCGACTTGGGCAATATGCTGTCCGCCAGCTCCGTGTTCAACTTCACCGGCAGTGGCGGCATCTGACTCATTATCCCTGGCATGTTCGTCATCCTGCAACAAACGGAGCAATCATCAGTCGGAGCACTCGGACAAAAGAAACATGATCAGGATCATATGTAATAAGACCTAGGTTTAGAAACTCACAGACAGACAAACAGGCATAACACAAAAAACCATTAGAAAGGAATGACAAAAACATACCCGTTCAAAATTGCAAAAATGTTGTCTCTGAACCGCACGAGCAGGTCGGTGTTTTCCTGCATCTGGCGATGATGATATCGATGTCAGTTGAGACACTTATAACACAAGGAAAAGCAAACGAAGAACCTCAGGAACAATACGATGACAAGAGTTTGACTACAGGAATAATATGAACACAAAAGAGATATCCACAGAGTAGCTGGGGTTTGATTAGGCATAAGTTGATGGTGTTTGTTGGTCCTCATTTGGTAAAAATACAAAATACTCAAGGCACTGTCCACATCTTTGACGGCCTGTATTTGCCGCTCCCGGTTTCCACCTCCTAACTCCGAACTTTTTGAGGATTTATCTCTAAAATATGACAGAAAGAGGTAAAAGGAGTATGGGTTGTACCTTCATAGCTGCAAGGTTGGAGCGGATTTGAGCAATGACTTGGACGTTCTGCTCTAGTAGCTGCCCTGTCGTACCTCCAATCACTGCAGATGAAAACAGACATTCTTAAGGGTAAGAAAAACTGCGAGTTGCAAGTGATAGATGAGCGGAGGATATGAACACTCACATTCATTGGAGATTCCGTCGTCATTGTCGATGGGCGGAGGAGGAGAGTACGTCGGCATCGGCGAGCGCGGGACCAGGTTGCTTGCCGGCATTTGCTTCGACGTTGTCTCTGCCTTATCCTGTCAAAATCTCTCTCATTAAAACTACTGCTACGTAGAATAACCCTTATACCACAAAAAATAATAAGGTAGGATGAAAAAAACTTATACCTTCTTATCCTTGGTCTTCTTCGTGGTATTCTGCGCTTCATCTTTTCGTCTCTTCCCAATCTCCTTCTTCTGATCAGGCATAACTTTCATAAGCTTTGCTGGTAACAAAGGAGGCAGTAGAGAAGTTGAAGAGGAAAAACAACACTCACAGTCATCCATCGAACACGTAACGCGACGTCTCGCACGGTCTTCTCGTTCAACAAAGCTGCTATTTTAATGTACTTGACGAGGCTATTCGTCTGGGCCGCATGCCTGCAAAAGAAAAGGGAGACAGAAGAAGAAGAAAACTCATTAAAACCATACCTTCACGTCTTATTAACGAGACATGCTCTCATGAATCGTCTCGTATCCTTGAAAAGATGAGCTCTATGGGATCCACTCGGTGCATTATTTTCCTCAGACATTGGACCATAGCCACAAAAAAGGGAGGTGACCAGATAGAGAACAAGGTAAATGTTGAGCAGACGCAGAAACCAAGCCGGGGGAGTGAAATTGCGAAACCTTATCCTCACAACTCCAGGGCGGATAAGAAGCGTTAGAATTCATAACGGGAGTGATGAATGCACGGGGAGCGGAGGCGAGATTATACTTGCTGAGCGCGTCCTCAAGGATAGATTGCTCCTCGGCGGTCCACTCCAGGGCGAGGCCGGAGTCGTGTTGCAGGGTGGCATCCTCGCCGACGGTGCCATTCGCGAGGCAGGCGGGCGCTCCGTTGCCGTGAAGGACAGCTCCATTCGCGGCGGGCGGGGCCACCGAGCCCACGTCCCGCGACTGCGCCGAGTACTTCCCGTTGCCGTTCCCCGCTGCAGCAGCAGCATTCTGCAGCTGCTGCGCCTTCACAGCAGAATTGGGGCCTCCCGCCTTCCCATGCACCTGTGCATTTGGTCCAGATCCCGCCATAGCCGATTGTGCCATCAATCAACGCCACCCACTCAGAGAACACCAAAAATAAAACTCACTCAAAGAACCCCGGTAACAAAACCTCTGATCCCAAGAGCATGAGCAACATTTTCACCGCCCGGAATCACACCCTCGCGGTAGAAATGCGCCGGACCACATTCTGCCTCCCTCACCTGGCCCTCCTCCCCGCCATCCTCCCTCCCGTCGGCGATTCTCACCACCTTAACCTACCACTCCCGGAGCGAAACCTCATCAAAAACCAGGGACAATTCTGACTGCAAGAGACGGGGATGCGAGCTGCGAGGGGTAGTGGACGGAATTGGCAGGGAAAAGGCCAAGGCGAGGTGCAAAACTGGCAAGGATTGTGGTGGGGAAGGAAGGCGAGGAACAGCGTGCAATCTCTCGCCCCCGCTCTTTCCTCGCTCACACACACCCTCGCTCCTGCGGTGGAAGGGAAAGGCTGCTGCTTGAGCTCGATGAAGAGGCCCCCGGCTCGTCGGACGAGCGTCGGGGGAGCGGACGGACGTTCTCTGGGAGAGACGACGGAGCGGGCCTCGGGGCGGTCACCGTAGATCTTTTGGCGATCGGACAGCTACTACGTTCGAGCGGTCCTGGTTCATCGTGACCGTGGGATCCGGTGTGGATGAACGGAGCGAAGCGCGCGTGCAGTCAACCTGAACGACATTCGTTCCCGGGATGAATTAAACGCTTTTTGGGTTTTCATGGCGGCACGGAACCGATTTTCAAGTAAGTTGCGGTGATGAGTCAAAAGCCTCCTCTGATATTCACCCTTAACCAGCCCTTATTTTTTTGTTTTTGTGGGATAGCCAGGGGCTAGGGAGCTGCAGCACTTCTGGCTTTCTCATGGATCTACACAAAACCAAATTTTCTCCGTAAATATCCATTTTTGAGAATGCATCTCCATAAGCATAGAATTGTACATCCTTTTTGGCCATAGGATGGGGTCCCGAGTGTTCATTAGTGGCAATATGGCAATATAGCAACGGCCATCAATGAAGTTTTGGCAACATGAAACCATAATTTAGATTTGAAATGACTTTCTAATGAAAGATGTTAGCTGAAGAATCTACAATCCAAAGGTGTATGTATTGCTAAGTTTTAGTACATTTTTTTGTATGTTACTAGTAAAATATGTGACCGTATACATGGTCCCCCACTGACCTTTAAGTACTAACCCTTGAGGTGGTAGAGTTTTCTTGAAAGTATATTGGATATTGACCCTGCCAATATTTCTATTTTGACCTTTAAGTATAACCCTTGAGGTGGTAGAGTTTTCTTGAAAGTATATTGGATACTAACCCTGCCAATATTTCTATTTTTAAATCTCACCCTGCTTTTGTGATTAGAATAAGACACATGGTCTAGAAAGGGTGTTGCAGTGGGTCATTTGGTGGCCGCCCTTTCAAATTCAGACTTTCGGGAAAACTGTGGTGTGTTTTGAATTTTGCATTGTGAGTCATGCCTTTTCCTTTTTTTCAGGTTGTGTTATGGCCCTGGCTGATGATAACAACTGGGCCAGTGAAATCAGCTGTGAAAAGCTGCGGGGATGATTATTTGAGCTGCAGCAGGTGAAGGAATGGTTATACACTTACTGTGGGGCTTCGAAGAATTGAGTGCAGAGGTTGTTATGAAGAAACTTCAGGTGAATGATGGACTACTCTGCATGTGTACTACTAGGTTTATGGCCTGCATTCACAAGAACTTAGTTGAGCGTGGGAACGGAGTTGAGGTGTGTGTGTGTGTGTCCTTGGGCACCTGGTGTTCATTGACCGCCTGTAAAAGCAGAAGTTACAAACGTGATGATTGTACGGATTCAAAACTCTTTGTCTTACATTCTGTCACTCATGCGCAAAAGCCTGTTTGATGAGGAACGTTCTGCCAGAAACCACGACTCACCCTGTGTACAAATTCATTCATTCACACTTGACAACGTTGGGCTAACCAGTTCTGATGTTGTTGTTGGTGGCTGCCATGGTGAGTGAGATGCCCTAGGCTCGACTGGTGTTTGTGATTCCCTACACCCCATACTGCTCACGCGAGAGTACATAGTCTGACACTCTGCGAACAAGTCCAGCATACAGTGGAAAATGCAGTCAAAATTCTCACAATCATGTACAATGGGGTCCAGAAATAGTTGTACATTTTGGTTTCTCAGAGATAGAGAAACCAACTTTGAAAACTCTTTACAAGCTCAGAAAATAATCATCAATGTAGAATTGTAACAAGGAGCTCTGGGAAGGTAGTATAAGGTTGGATGACCTACAACTACCAACTTAAGCTTGCTGACCTATTTTATAGCGTTTGAATACGGGTTAAGCATTTTTTCTGGGAATTCAAAATAGTATTTCATGAATATTGCAATTGTCGTGACCATTTATTTCTTCATATTGAAATTGCTACAAATTTTTGGATAGTAAGCCGTGACCCATTCTCGTCATACAAAACTCTCTACTTCCACAGTAAGTCTTGCTAATGACCACTTGTGCAAGAGAATAAAAACAAAGAGCTTTGAACCAATTATAAACTGACACCCAATCATAACTGACTTTCCTAAAATTTCGGAAATGAGGTGGCCGGCTAGTGGTTTTGGCCCACATAAGATTGTTGATTCTGGGGTTGGTGGTGGTGATAGGTTATCCAACCTTAGTCTGGTTTTAACAACAGAATGGTGGAATCACAAAACTGATAGATCATACGTGGAAAGTCATTGCTGAGATGAAGAACATCAAATATTCTATTCATTGTATTAGTTTTCTCAGAAATGCTCACTTGAAAGCACTTCTCTGACATGGAGTTTTTAATATGTGTAAAAAGCATTGTTCAAATAATCACATCAGTAAGCACAACACCCCCTCTTACTTCATTTTTTAACCCCTAAGGACCAAGGCATTTTAGAGGAATTTCTACTCCATTGTTTATAAACTAGCACGATTAAGATTTTGAGAATGTAATCGTAGGATCTTCTTCTAAACATACATGAGATAATGTGGTAAACAATTTATGAATTTTGACCGTAGAGGTTGAAAGACAATTACAATTAAAGTGACAAATTTTATAAAGTGATAATTGCAGGTACACTTGATCCTTCAGGGGGTTAAGAACAGACTATTCTTACCTCCATTCCCACGACCTCCATCAAAATCATGCCATGAGCCAGGAGCCTATGACATTCTAGGCTTCTACATGCCCATTCTAAAAGGAGGCACTATACCAAAATTGCCTCTTGAATTCTCCACCCCCAAAAAGCTTTTCAAAAGTTCATTTTGTATTGTGACATTATTTGCACAGCCTTCTTTCACAGAAAATCAAAGTAGACTTAAAAAAAATTAAAGTCAAAATATATATAAAAGATTAGGGTGAATTATCATGGTGAACAAATATTGGTGAGAGCTTGAAAGGAGGCACGAATATAAATTGAACTTAGCATGTTTATCCTTTGGAGACTGGAGTTCTTCTTTTTTTTTTTTTTGAACTTAGCACGCCCAATGCAGAATTGCAAACTCCAGTTGCACGAGCACAGAGCATATTACTCTAAATTTTATGTTTAGTGTAGGTATATTATATGATTTATAATTGCTATTAGCTTTTACTCTCAATGACTATAAATTACCTACCATGTTCACAATGATCACCCTCTTTATGTCACAAAGATAGTTGCACTCTCCGTAAAAATCTTCATCAAAAGAAAAAAGTTATAGCACTTTTAAATCTAAAGGACCACTACACTAAACATAAACTTAGTGTACCAACCAAAGACAAATGAGGTGATTAATCAATGATTAACCGTGGTAGTGATTTTTCTTCTTTGAGTTAAAACAATAAGCAAACTTTGACTTCATTTGGTGTCAAATTTTTGCCCAACACAAGGTCTAAATTTTTAACCATCATGTATAGCATAATAGTTCCTTGTACAACAGATTTTAGAGGTAGAGAAGGGGTATAGCATATTCCAAAAATTGTGCAATGAGTGGAGGTTCAAAAATTTCCAATACACATTTTTGGTAAGAACTTTATACATTCTAGAATGAGAATCCAAACATTCAACAACAAGGTTCACATTACTTCTTCAAATATGAAAAATTAAAATCTATAAATAATAAAATCTCTAATTGTTTTGTCAAAAAAAATAGTTGTTTTTAGTACCTTGCCGAGCAGTGTGTGAAAATGTTTGACTTGGGTTCTGATGTTATTCTATACTAAAGACTATTATATTTTCAAGAAGCTTAGAGAAAATATTATTATTTCATTTGTATGAAATTTCTCAATGTTAATAGAAGCTTGTAGCATAAGATTTTGAGTTGCCTAAAGTCCCAAGTATTGCACTTAGAATAGCACAATTTTTTTCTAGAGGTCCAATGTGACAAGATTCATATCCCTACAAAGCTAAGATTTGGCCGCATCTTCATTGAAATTCATAATCAAAGTTGAGATCATAGGAACCTATCCAAATCAAATAACTATTGGATCAAAAGAACATCTAAGAATACTTTAAATAAAAAGGAAGTATATACGAGTCCTCTTTCAAATATCAATTGGTTTTAAGTTTATTTCAAGAGGTGATGTAATTATAATTCTGTCCTCTTGTCTCAAACTTTGGCCTCGCAAATGGAGGACGTACAAAGTCCCCGAGGAGCCTCCATCACAAGTGTGGGACATTACAAAGACATGGTATTTAATGCTGGGATACGCATCGCACAGCGGTGGATGATAGCAATAAGTCACACTAAATGGGGGTGGAAGGACAGTGAAGCAAGGCAAGGGCACATGATCTGGATGGAAACTCGTACATTCCCGATCAACGGAGGAATATTTGAATGGCATCAACAATCTCACCGGAATGAAAGTGGACGGGAAAAGCAAGGCTAGGCTATGAATGAGACAATGCTTGCCTCTTTCCATTCATGTGGGTTGTTGAGGAAATCTATAGTACAGACATGAGTGAAAATGATAATAATCTGGAATTTGATGGGAGATTCCCACAGCTTTTGGAGACAACTCGATGCCTTTTGAGTGACCTCATTTCACCTTTAATATAGTCATTTGTAAAGGGAGGCAAGGATGCCATAAGTTTTCACCTCTTTTCTCTTTTACCAATTATTAAATTGAGCTCAAAATAGCTTTAAATATGTATAATCATGTCAGTTGCGGCTATGATTTGTAGTAGTTGATATGGTTTCTCCTTCTTCCTTCTCAAAGGTGGTTGAAATAGAGTTGAGATGAGTTTAGAAACCACCAACTCTTCCATACTTCACCTCCAAAGGTCCAAGAGTCCTCTTGGGAGACTCTTGAAGGTTTGGATACGTTCATATGGTGTCAATCTATAACATTCTTCTTTGAAACTTTTGTAGTACAATAGAACTTGTCTAAATTAGTGTTGTCTAATTCAATAACCTCCATATTTCAATATTTTCGGCCGGTCCTAACATCGGGCCAACATTAAATTCAGCACTCCCTTAGTCAATACCCTCCATAATTCAATATTTCAACCCGGTCCCTAGAGTATTGATTTAGACAAGTTTTACTGTAGATGGACATTAGTAAAAGCTTGGTGTGGATTTTCCTAAATCCAACATTTGATGAAAAATTTATAGGGTTTTGAATTTCAAATGGGGAGAGCGGGCACATTGGGCAACTCAAAAAACTTTTTTTAGAACACTCTATCAAATGTGAGATTTTCCATACAGTAGAACATGTCTAAATCAATACTCTGGGGACCAGGTTGAAATATTGAATAATGGAGGGTATTGACTAAGGGAGTGCCAAATTTAATGTTGGCCCAATGTTGGGACTTGCTGAAAATATTGAAAGATGAAGTTTATTGAATAAGACAAGTTCTATTGTACTAGAAATTTATTATTTCCTTTCATATTGTCAAAAAACATTTATTGTTAGTGGTGAAAAATAGCATATTAATCCAAGTCAAACATTTTCACACATTGTCACACATTATCAGGCAAGGTACAAAAAACTTCTTCTTTTCCACATCAAACTTAGAGATCTTCATATTCTTTACTTTTTGTTTTTTCTACTACAAGATGTGGTGTAATCCTCCTAATTGATCGTTTGGATTCTCATTCCATAACATATTTAGTTCACAATAAAATACAATGTGAAACAACAATTTTTGAACCTCTACTACTTGCACAATTGTTTTGAATGTGTTACACCTCTTTTCTTCCTTTAAAAATTGGAGTGCAAGGAACTAACATCATGAGTAACATGATGGTAATAAATTTAGACCTTGTGTGGTGCAAACATTGGACACCAAGTGAAGGTAGAGTCTGCTGATCCACTAAACGCAGGGAAGAAAATGAATGGTTTTACTTACTTCAAACACTATAGTATTTCAATCCGTGTGGTCGAAGTTCATGAAATTTAATGAGGACATTAACCCCTAAAGGACCAAGTGTCAAAAATGGGCTTTTTGAAAGTTTGGTCAGGTTCCTATGGTGTCAATTTCCAACATTCTTCTTTGAAATTTTCACTATAGAAAGACATTACCAAGAGCTTAGAGGGAAAACAATTTTTTCCTAAATTGAACATTTGATGAAAAAGTTATAGGGTTTTGAATTTTAAATGGGGAGGGCGGGCACCTCGGGCACCTCCAAAAACTTTTGATAGGACACTCTACTGAAAGTGAGATTTTCAGTACTCGCAAGTAATATTATTTCCCTTCATGTTGTCAAAAAAAAGTTCTTGTCTTTAGTGAAAAATAGCATACCAACCCAAGTCAAACATTTTCACACATTGTCACTCATTGTCGGGCAAGGTACCAAAAAAACTTCTTCTTTTCCACATAAAACCTAGAGATCTTCATATTTTTCACTTTTTATTTTTTCCACAACAATATGTACTGTAAACCTTCTTATCAACCATTCATATTATCAATCGAAAACATATTAAGCTCAAAAAAAATTAAAGTGTGAATTAACAAATTTTGAGCCTCCACTCCTTGCACACTTGTTTTGAATATGCTACACCCGGTCTCTACCTCTAAAAATTGGTGTGTGAGGAGCTAACATCATGCTTAACAAGATGGTAATAGATTTAGACCTTGTGTAGTAAAATTTTTTGACACCAAGTGAAGTCAAAGTCTGCTGATCCACTAAACGCAGGGAAGAAAATGAACCATTTGCTTGACTTCAAACACTAAAATCTTTCAATCCCTGCGGTCAAAGTTTATGAAATTTTGTACATGTATTACTCAATAAGCCTTTATTGAGATCCCACAGTCAGAACTAAAAATAAAAGTTTTTTGTTTCCTTCTTTATTCATTGCACTAGAATCCAACAATTTTGAATTGTTTTTGTTGTAAAACTGTCTTGGTATCAATATGTATTCATTGAGATCCTACGGTTAGATGTAGAAATAAATCATTTAAGTTTTTCTCCTTCCTCATTGCACTATAAGGAGCAATTTTGAAGTGTTTTGGTCTGAAAATGCCTTGGGCCGTTAGGGGTTAAATCCCAAAATTCCTTTGACAATTTCACATCATTTTAAAACAACTCATTCTAGTTGCAATGTGTAAAGAAGGAAACAATAACTTTTTAATTCTAGTTTTGACTCTAAGATCTCAATGAAGACTTACAAAGTAACATACTCACAAATTATATTTCTTTACTTTGATTGCACGTATTGAATGATTATAGTGGTTGAAGTAGGGATAATGGTTCACTTTCTTCCTTGTGTTGCGTGGATTAGCAGTCCTTTTTATGAGACTCTTTAATGTCATGTGAATGTGAATGTCATCTTTCTCATTACTAACATAACATGTATTTTGATTAACATGTATTTTGATTAACATGTATTTTGATTTTTATATTTTTTGGACCATCTTTCTACACAATTAAATGGGTAGAAAGGAAGCACAACAGAGGGATCCAAATAATGAGTTAATTTTATTTTCACATTAGCCCATATTCCAATAATACCATAAGTGAAAGAAAGATGCAATTGTGGTGAGATTTGTTTGAGCTCTATATATTCTTAATCTTTTTATGAACAGCTCTGAAAGTTTCATTGACATGGCACTGTATAAAAATGATTTGCAGGCTTTAAAGTCAACAAAGTGAACGTTTACTTTTTAACCTCCAAAGGACATTCTGTCCCTCAAGAGACTTTTTTCACTGCACGCGAGTTCCTATGGTGTCATTGTTATCACAAAATTTTCAAATTTTCTGTCAAAGATGTGGCATAGTATTTCCTTAATAGGAATACAATTTGTTTTCACAATGGACTTCTATTCTACGTGCAATTTGTTGGACTCTTTCATTCTTAAGCAACTTCCAAACTTTCCCTACGACCTTCTATAGACATTACAATTCTACATACTAACACATCACTTCTTTTTTTCTTTCTAGGTGTTTTTATAGGAAAGAAAAAATTCTCAGGTAAAAAGTTATATCATGCAAATCAAACATTTTCAGTCAGTGACTGTGAAGGTAAAAATGATATTCTACATAAAAAAACTAGAGTTTTTTATACAGTATATTTTTTATTTTATTACTACAAGATGTGGTACAAGTATTCTTTTCATTGTTTAAATTCTCATTCTATAACAATTTTGTTTTATAGTATTTCAAAATGTGTATCAAGGGAAATTTTGATCCATTGTTCCTTGCACAATAGTTTTGAATATGGTATGTTTCATTCATCCTCTACCTCTAAAAATTGGCGTACTAACAAGTGACATCATATTAAACTTGTTGGTGTGGAATTTAGACATTTGTGTAATGCAAAACTTTGACATCAAGTGAAGTAAAAGTCTCCTGAACTTCTCATTGCATGGAAGAAATAAACCCTTGTCTTGACTCCAAACACTATAATCTTTCAATCTATGTGGTCAAAATTATGAAATTATGTAAGCATGCTATTTTATAAGCCTAGATCAAGATCTCATGCTTGGAAATTGGTATAATGTTTTTTTTTGTCTCTATTTCCACTCTTTACATTAAAATGGGAAATCCAAAGTGTTTTTTAATGTGAAATAGTTAAGGAAATTTAGAGGTTGAAAGGGGTGAAAATGGTACTATCTGAACATTTATGGAATTTAGTTATGATGAAGGAATGTCCTATATATCATTAGGTTGTGTCCTAAATTAGCCAAGCCACATTCAAAACAAAAAAATCAGAGTTCCACAAGCATCAGAAGAGGTTTTAAAGAGAAGGCCATCCATGTTATTTTTTTGTAGTTTTCCCATAGTCTAATCAGTTTTATTTTTAAAATAATATCTTTATAAAGTAGACAAAATGCCTCTAGGTCGGCCCGGGCTAGATTACATTTTGTTTCAACTGGGCCCCGCCTCTTCCACGCCTTCTTCAGTGCCCGGTCTCCCTATCCGCACTTGCATTTTAACTCTCTTCATTGGAGAACCCATCCCAAATTGAAGTTGGCTGCCAAAGATTTATAGGAGATCATAAGGATACAAAAGACTCTTTAGCTCATAAGGATGATGATGCTAAGGTAGTGAAGGAGTATACTTGGATGAGACATGCTATGTCCATCATTAAGGATCATTTAATTAATAAGAAACTTACTCACAACTAATTTTGTATCCTCCATGATCTCCTCTGAAATCTTTGGCAGCCACCTTCAATTCGGAGATGGGTTGCCAATGAAAAGAGTTCAAATGCAAGTGCGGGTAGGGAGACCGAGCAGTGAAGGAGGCGTGGGAGAGGCAGGGCCCAACTGAAACAAGATGTGATTTAGCCTGGGTCCGCTAGGTCCTTCTCGAAAGAAAAAGTTAGAGTTGACCAAAAAAATCATTTTTGCAAAAAAATAATTGTACTATTGTTGAATTTTCTCCATGCATGAAAGAATTTTTTTCTTAATTCATTTAAGTTGATAATTATAGTATAGTTAAAAGACCACCAAGCTCTTCCATATTTAATTAATGAACATAACATACTCTTCCATGTTTACTGGACATCAAATATAGTAGTACAATAAACCAAAAGAGGGTTATCATATTAAAATGTTGGATAACTCCACAAATTACTCCATTTTGTATGAACAATTACCAAATTTAGGTCCCCAACTTTGTTCAAACAAATCATAAATGTCATCTTTTTCCTTCTTCAGAAATAGGTGTGTTAACTTTATGTAAAATCCTGATTCAAACTGAAATGATGCATGTGGAGGCAACTTGGGGAATTTTCCCTAAAAAACAAAACATTTCTTTCTATGGCCATCCCACAAAGAATAAAAAAATAAAGAATGAAATCTCCACTTTTGTTTTAATTCCATGGGAGGATATAATAAGTAATATGAAATGGGGACTCTTTCTTACGCTCGGGCCAATGCATAACCACATCCATCCAAGAACGAACAGTTGATGTCACCTACAATGTGACATGATTCCATGGGAAGGTTGGCAAGCACTGGATAGGTTAGGCATCGACCAATCGGTTGAGCCTTTTGAATGTGAATGCAATACATGATCATAATTTCATCCAAGCTAATAGGTGCGTGATTTGTCAAATGCATACTTGTGGCTGAAATGCTGCAATGCAGTAACTGAAGATGGTCCTCTGGGATTCGTTCAAAGGGAAGCCTCTATGAATCAGGCCAATTCAAAGCATGCTCGTGATGTCAACTTTGTGGAAATTTGATCCATTGTGGTTGTTGAACATTTGGGACCTTGGATTCTACGTGGATTCGAGTTTTTGACCCAATCATGGTTGATATTTCATCTCTAGGTTTCACAACTTCGTCCACTTAGATTAATAATATTGTTAGAGAAAAACAAAACATCTTTTTGAGCTTTGCATCTTGACAACAATGATATCAAGATTCTAAAGAAAAGGTTTTAAATGAAACAATGATTATGCAGATGCATAGAAATTCATGAACACGTATGAGCTATTTTATAATAAAATTTTGAAATTGGATCATGCTAGAAAATGCACTTCAATACAATTAACTATAAATTTTCTTATTAGCCCCTAAAATACCATTTTCCCCTCGGGGGTATTTTCTATTTCAAGCAGATTCCTACAATTTCAATTTTGACCATGAAGTATTGAAATCTTTTTGTGAAGATGCGGCATAGTAATACCCTCATGGGATTATAATTTCTTAAGCACCAGAACTTTAGGAAGAAAACTACTTATATTACTCTAAATGCAATATACTCAAATTAAGCTCACTATGATCTTTCTATAAGTGTGGTCAAAGTTTATGAATTTCTTGTAAGTATGTTATCTAACAAGTCTTAATTGAGATCCAAAGGTTAAAACTGGAAATTGAAGTCTTAGTTTCCTTCCATACTTGTTGAGCTAGAATCAATGTTTTTAGTGTAAAATTATCAAAGAAATTGTTGATGGAGTAGAGATTCCTCTAAAATGCTTTGGTCCTTTAGAGGTTAAATGCCACTTCTCAAATAAAAAGGAAACTAAGTTGAACCCTTTTGTGGTACCCCCTTGGATAGAAAATTGATTTGCTCATCCAAAAGAAGGATAAGGTCTCACTTGGCCGGGTTGTGAAAGCACGGGGCTCGCCCACTTCTCAACATGTCACAGAACTTTTGGGAGTCTGACGGTGACCTTGTGAAAGAATCAAAGAACTTTAGTTGGGCCCCAACTTGATGGCCATCGACATGTGGCCAGAGAAGGGATCAGGTGGTCCTCACCCTACACACATCTCTTGTAGCGCAATGGGAGCTTGGATTTGTCATATTGACAAAACATCATGGACAAGATTTTCACGCTACCCTGAGAAGAATTCCTTCAAGTTACCATATCCCAAGTCTAGTACGGGAGCGGTTCTTTTTGTGTCCAAAAATAATATAATATAATATAATACAATATTAAAACTATTAAAAATATAAAATCTACCGAGCAAAAAGTTTGGACTTTTACTTGTGATTAAGCTGGAGTGGATGAGATCCCATCTGCTACTGTTCACTCTCCAATTATTTTTGCATCGCCACTCCAACACAACATCATCCGACTCGAGTTTCGGCTTCACACCAGACCTGTTTCTAGCATGTCAGCAACAAAGTTAACCTAACACCAGATTCGCAGTGCTCAAATTCTCTGTAGAGCTCCTATACTGCTGGCCCAGGGCGAATTGACCCCCTCGCTGAAAGTTACCCGTGGTGGGGTCAAACCTGGCCCCTATTTTGTTTTTGGATGGGGACCTATTTATAGAAAGGGAGGATCCTCGAAGGTAAACAATTGCCGTAGGCCTCAAATTTGTCAAAAAAAAATCCAAAAAAGCCTTTGGACCCCCAAAATATGAGGGGCAGAAAAATGACCCCATGCAATTTAGACGTGGCCCACCTCGGATTACTCCCAGCCAGGGGGTCTATTCGCCCTGGCCATGTCTTAACCCTATACTGTCTAGGAAGCCCGAAATGGGACTACGGAGGTGCTAAAACTCAATTTGCATGAAATCCATTAGGAATTAGGCTTCGAAGTACGAGGT
The DNA here is from genome assembly GCA_963971425.1 of Bryoerythrophyllum caledonicum. Taxonomy (NCBI): domain Eukaryota; kingdom Viridiplantae; phylum Streptophyta; class Bryopsida; order Pottiales; family Pottiaceae; genus Bryoerythrophyllum; species Bryoerythrophyllum caledonicum. The sequence continues at coordinate 21,007,806 of OZ020518.1, forward strand.
TCAGATTTGCGCACACATTACATGAACACTCTTCAACAATCAAGTCATGATTTGGATTTCTGTAACTCTTGGAAAAGCTAGGAATACAACACAAAATACATCAAACACACTAAAATATAGTGAACACAGTGAATACCATGCCATATACTGTGTTGTATTTCACACACATGCACATTGATTTTGGTCTTAAATTTTGATTGAACTTTGTCTTCAAGACATTCTTCATTGCTTTGTGATTGTTGATATCTCTCCACACATACGAAACTTCCGTTTTGATTCGTATAAGATTGGAACATTTTTGTATACAATCAAGTAGAAAAAGCAAAAAAATCACCAATAATTGTATATAAATATTTTCTTCACATATGATATGTCAATGCGAAGCTATCAACCTAGTGCACATGTGAACCACTCTAATTCAAAGTAAAAAATTCTTGCAAGAATCTATTGATGGTTGAAGTAGTACACCCTCCAAAATCCACAGTTCTCACTACCAATATATGGTAACTTTAAACACTATAATCTATTCCATCAACCGTTGGGTGTTGTGCAAAATTTCCTGAAAGTTCAGGTCATGTGCTAAGTTCAATTTTTGTAAGGTTAGATATTAGTACTAGGCATTGTATTTACATCAGATCCAATTCAAAGAAAAAATAAGCAAAAATCTTGGTTTTTCTAGAATCTTCCCTGGGCGGTAAAGGGTGAAGACTACATCCACCTGTTTGCAGACCCGGTGGAGGAGTGGGGAATGTATTGGCCAAGTTCCTATGTTGACCATTTTCAAACATTGGCCAAGTTCCTCTGTTCTCAATTTTAATCATGAATGTTGTAATATTATAAAGGCGTGGCATAGAAGTAGCTTTGTTGGAATATAATTCTTTGTACAGTGGACCCTTAAAAAATAAAATCTTATGCTATTTTAAATGCAAAAGTGAAGACTCCAAGCAGCTCCAAAATTATGCTACAAATTTCTTTTTGCATTCAGGTTTTTGGTACAAATTAATGATCTTATTTTTGTTGATATTGTCAAACACAACTTTTTTCTTTAGAGTAAGAAAGCATTTAAACCCATATTTTACACATTGTCGGGTAAAACCAAAAAGAACCTTCTTATCCACAATAAACTAGAGATCCTACTTTGTTTTACTTTTTATTTTTCCTTCTACGAGATGTGGTGTAAGGCTTCTTATTGATTGTTTGGATTCTCATTCTCAAAAAGAATTTAAAGTTTACTGAAATTTTTTGAACCTCCACTCCTTGTTTTTGGTATGTTGAAAAGACCCGATTTAAGATAAATTAAAATGAAATCGGAGAAATAAAGAAGCCCGAAGGCCATGAGCAAAACTGGCTAAGAGCCCGGACACAACATGAACTACATGCTAAGGCTAGAGCAATGATTATTTGCAAGGGAAGAAAAAAACAACCAAACAAAGAGCAATGAATCAAAACAAAAACTTCAAGCTAACTCTAGCAAGGAAGAATGCAAAGAGCTTCAAAAAGAAGAAGCATTGATTAGGTTCACAAGCAAAAGACAAATTTTTGAAATTACTGAAAGGAGGGCGTTGCATGAGGGATAGAACCTCGCCTCTGTTGACAGGAACTTGACACCCAACATGGTGAAGATGATAAATGCCTTGGGAGGGAAGAGTGTTATAAGAGGACAAGACAAAAGAAATAGGGCTTGACCAAGGTCATCAAGATCTCTACCCTTGAGAATCACCAACCCAAATATTGGCTTGATTATGAAGATTAGAAAATTGCAATGAATTGGAAATGATGAACACCTTGTCCTCCTCCAAAATCAAGTCAACTTCAGCCTTCACTCGCAGATAATGGCAACAAAGATATCCTCAACATGAAAATTTCAAAATATAACTGGTCGAGAGAAAAAGAAACAAAAATTACCAACTGAGGCTGTGAGGAAGATTCACCTACAAGAGAAAGGATATGAGTGTCAAAATCTTCTATTGCCAAGTTTGGTTAAGAAAGACCTAAATAAAAGAATTTGTATATGTTAGCAAGGTCACGTTGGAGAAAGTCCTTGCATGGGACTAAGTTCCAGCAAAGGTTGGTGATTTCATAGCGACAGAAGATCCCTCGAACACTCCTTGAATTATGGAAGGCTTCTTCCTTTAGTTGTTGTTTTGCATACATGTATTTGCCCTTGTTGTATTTGATCAACTTTTTTAGAAGAAGAAGAATACTGGTCCTTACTGGGCCAGAGTGAATAAAGTGTTTGTTTGTTCCACCACTAAACCAATGTCCACCAAACATAGATTTAGTAGTATGGAACTACTTCCTCCTCTCGAGGGTAGACACTATGTAACGGAAAATTTGTAGTCAGTAACTAGTAACCAATAACCACCAACCTAGGACCAAGTTAGAGCCACAAGGCATACTTTGAGGAGATGATATGTAGGGAGTTAAACAATGACGCTAGTTTGTGAGCCATGAGCGATGAGCAATGATTTCATAAGCGGTTTACAGAAACTTTCCGTGGATCCTGGACCAATTGTCGGAATTTTAGGGTCTCTCTCGACAAACCATAAGGACAGTCGGACCCTTCTTTTAATTTTTTTTAAGTACTCATGGTGTTGTGTTGGAGCATTAGGTCTAGGAATTGTGGCTTTTTTTCATGGCAAATACATTTGAGGTTGATATTGTCTCTTTAGACGATGTGGACATACCGTCCCCATTTCTAGAAGAACTACTAGAAGTGGTTGAGAAGGAAGGAGAACATCGTGCTACAACGAAAGCGCCGGCTGTCGAAAGTAGTACTCGTATGACAAATGTAGAGAGCGAGGTTGAAGCACTGATTGAAGTGGAAGCGAAGGAAGATTTCAAGGAGGGAGATGGAGAGGAGGAAGTTCTTCCCAAGAAGATCACAACATATGGATTGCCTTCTAATGATCCCCCCTTTTCATTGATTGGTCTATGATTCCAATTACATGAGAGATTGAGAGATCCCACAAGTGAATGGTGATCTAATGCAATCGGCTTTGCTTATTCTAGGAATGTTTTTAGCGGCACCGTATTTGGCAAGTATAGAGTGTGTGAGTCCTTTGTAGATCCTGTCAAGTCTATCTTTGTCGTTGAGTGCGTTTTGGAGTTGTTCCCCTATTCATCGAAGGTAAGCATTTTCAAGGGAAAAGGCATTTAATCCAAACATGTTTTGTGGTAGTTGGATTATGACATTAGACATACATTTGGAGAGCCCACAAATGGATTTTTATGTGGCTATGATTTTTTTGTCTAAGTTTTTGATAGCAGGCATGGAATATGAGACTGCGTAGAAACTATATGCTACTCCGGGTCTAAGCGCGGTGTCTACCATTTTTGTTTTTTGTTTCATGGTGGCCGGGAATGTTATCAATTGTTTGCATTGTTTAGTAAGTTTTGTGGTGGTGATGTGAATTTGTATCTTCCATTTTAGCGAGGAGACAAGATTTGTGCCTAGGTACACGTATGCTTTGTTTTGGTGTAGTACGTGGATGGGTTGGTTACGGTATTTGGTGTTGGCGGGTTGTATAAGTGCTTTAAATGCGGTGGGCTTCATATTGGATTTGTTTGGACATCCCGTGGCGGCACATTTTTGGGTGCCAACATCCATTCCGGACCAATCACAAAATTTGTCAATTTTATTGAGTTGGATTTGTAGTGATTTAAGCTTTCGTGCGATAGCGGCCAAGGTCGCTCTACGTATGCGGCCCAATATATGGTGACTTGTGATGTTCCAAAGGTGTATCCGATATTTCCTTTTTGCATCCGTCTTAGCAGTGGTTCTAAGAAAATAATAAATAGATATGGGCTTAAGGTATTGCCTTGTATAGTTCCACGTTGTATGGGGATAGGGCAAGTTGTTCTAAAGTAACCTCCAACGTATGAGGTGGATTAGTGAGAGTAGATGTTTTCCACTAGTGCCATTGCATGGGTGGAGTATCCAAGATAGACATCATTGCTAGTAATCTTGCGTGGTCAAAAGAGCCAAAGTCATTTTTGAAATCGATACATTAAATGTATGTGTCTTGGTTTGTAAATAGTGCATCTTTGAGTGCGGCTATTATGGTTTGAAGTTTTGTAGCGGTGCTTCTCTCCGCACAAAAGCCTTCTTGGCTCTCATGTAGGATTTGGTGCTTTTCTTTGTATGAGGATAGTATGGATGTGAAAGTGTTGGTGAAGAGTTTATAGATAGTGTTGGCTAAGGCAAGTTGTCTATGATTTGGGACCATTGAGGGATCGCCTTTTTTGTATAGTAGTACTGTAGAACTAGTTTTCCATTAGGTTGAGATTTTTTTGTTTGTAGCAGTGAGAGAAAAATAGGGAGAGAAGTTCGTGGAATCTCGGGGGCATTAGTTTTAATATGGAGTTTGAAATGCGGTCTCGTCACGGGGCTTTATTGTTAATAGATTTTTGAGGCATGTATTGTATGTGGTTTGATTGTAGTATGTGCGTAGCGAGATTTGCGGTTCACCACATTTGTCTATAGTAAAGCTGTTAAGGTCATGCCATGGGTATTGTATTACTACACATGTACATTCAAGGGGATCGTCTAGAAAATAGTTACATGTGGGTACGGTAGGTCTATTGTTTTTTGTTTGTTGGTTATATATTTCCTTTGCAATGTCTTCAGGGCTAGTTAGAATATTATTGTATTAGTTGGTGATACAGTCTAGTAGTGGAGACTCAATGTTTTTTAAGACTTTTCTATTGATTTTTTTGGGCTAGTTTTGTACAATAGTCTACATTTTTATATGGCTTTTTTTGATATTTTCTTTGCCGTAATTTGTAGTAATTTTTCGGCCTTCTATGTTGGCATTTTTTGAGATTGATACAATGTCATTAATCCAAGTATCATGTGATACGTGAGGGGAGGTTGTGCCGGGATTTTGGTGTGTTGAATATTGATTATTTGATTACAGATGGCGTGGTTACGCCATTGGGGGTTATTTTTTACAATTTGTTTTTCGTATTATGTGGTATGTGGCTAAGTGTTGTTTCCATTTTTTTGAAAGTTTCCAAGGTAAGAAACCGCCTTGTTGAGATGTCATTTGAGATATGGGTGTGGCTTTGCAATTTTGTTCAAGTATACTGGAAATGTTGTTGATAATTAGGTCAACAGTTTGGCATGCTTTGTGCCATTATGACTGAGAGAGTTGGGCGTTGTTTTTTTGATTGTAAATCATGGAATCAATTTGTGTGGAATTTTCTTCAAAGAATTTGTATTAAAGTTTTTTTATATTGTTTTTTGGAATGGAGTTAAGTATGTATATGCTGTTGTTATTTACGGTTGTAGGTGTCCGACTGATTAGTATGTTATTTAGGATGTGTAGTTGAATTGATAAGTGATCTGAGTTGAGATTAATGTTTTTGTTTGTTGTAGAGGTATATTGTGTATGGTTGGATTTATGAATGTAGAATCCATTGATTAAGCTCCAGTTATTGTAGTTGTAAACACCTTGTCTAGAGTATTGTGTATCTGTATGAATGTAATTGAGGTTTAAATTATCTATGAAGATGCACCATTGATAGTCTTCTGTGTTTTGGACGGTGATGTAGTTTTTGTTTTGTCGGCCGATTAATGCTATGTCTCTATTGAAGTCCCCACATAGTAAGTATGTGTGGTTAGGATTACTGTTGATTTGGGATGTAATTATATTTTGTATATCGTTGGTGATCTAATGTCCTTGAGGTGGAATGGTATGTAGGTGTGAAAGACTAGCCATGCTTGTAGTGGTTGATTAACAATCTTTATGATTTGTAGGTACAAGGATATATGTGTTGGTGTAGGGATTTTTGCTATATTGCCCCAAAAAGCGTATTTTTTATGTACTAGTGTGAGAAGGCCACCCCGTCCTGGTGTGTAAGGTCACCGTTGTTGAATGCATCGTGTTAGAGCATGTGTGTTATTGAAAATAAGTTTGTGGTTGGAAAATAATTATTGTGTGTATTTTGTTGATTTTGTGGCGGAGATTTTAGTTTTTTGTATGACTATGAAGGCTCGTGATATGTTTGTGTGAGTAGTAAGACTTTGTAGGTTGGAGAGGGCGGTGTTGAGGGATGAGGCGTTCCGTGTAATTGTACTTGTGTTTCGCTTGTTTGTGTTTAGATTCTTGTTTTCTGGAGGATGGTAGGGAGGTGGGGGAGGCGGGCGTGTGTATTCTGGTGTAGGGTCAAAGCATTTTTATGATTCATTAATTAGAATATTTGAAAGGTAGGGGAAGTTATGTTTTATTGTGTTGTTATTAGGGGGTGGGTTTATACTATGTATAAAATTGTAGACTTTCTTGTGGATTAATTTTTTGTGAGATATAATGTTTTGGTTTGCCTCTAGGAATGTTGTATAAGGCTGTAGGATGTTGTTGTGTCTTTCTAGAGGGCTGTGAAGATTGGCTAGGGTATTTAGAAAGGTATTAGTCCATTGGATGATGTTTGGGTTGTGTAGGGCTAGAAGATAGTTACACTCTTCTTTGGATGGGTGGATAGTGGTTGTACGGCGTATAGGATGTGTGATGGTGGGTGTGTGCATTGTTGGTGGATGGATTGAGCGATGTGTGGGTGTGTGGTGTTGTAGGAGTGGTGGAGTGTGTTGCAAGTCGTCAGGTCAGTATTTCTCTGGAAGGCACTCAATTGTTGTTAAATACTTCCAGAGTAAACCGCTCCGGCTTCGTTCCCACAGAGACCTATTGTTCTTTTCTGAATATACTACAAAAATTAAAACTACTAAAAACTACTCCACATGTTAGCTTTCCTATTCATTCCTTTGCTAAATATCTGGATCCTTACGAATTCTGGAAATCTTACAATAGCTTCCGGAACTAATTTCCGGACAAGTAGAAGGGAGTTTTATTTATCTCTGTTCCTCCTCAGAGAGTCTTCCGGGCGGTTTAAACAAGTGATCGGAAGGCCACTGATCTTGTTTGTGTAAGTGGTCGGATTCTTCACTTTCTTGTGACTTAATGTGGCTAGACATCCACTGCCTCGTAACTTAAAGTGGCTAGACGCCCATTCTCCCTACTTCGCTAATCGATGGACAGTTGTTGCTGCTGGAATCCCTTTCCCACAACATCCGGATGGCTATCCGGACACAGTCACGCAGAGGCGAGTCCGGACTACCACAACATTCCAGCAAGTACTATAATGGTTCTACCGAGTGAGTTTTACGAGTTGCAAGGAGAATTTCCTTCTAGACATACACATCAGGCTTTTTCCGAATCGTAGAAGTAGATTCCGGCCTCAACCAGAATCCAGGTTTACACGGAGCTTCCGTGCCCTAGAGACTCTGTTGGGGTTCGTAGAGTGAGTATTCCTCCGGATAGCACTTAGTTGTAGCTAAATGTACCCAAAGTATCCGCTCTAAATTCGTTTCCACAGAGACCTACTGTTTCTTCCCCAGATGATAAGTAAAAAAAACTAACTAAATACCACACTCTTATCCCCTGGTTAGCTTTCCTATTCATCTCTTAATCTACCATCCGAATCCTTCTTGATTCCGGAGTTCTAACACTTAGCTTCCGGATCCTTTTGGATCGCGGATAACTTTAGACGGAGCCTCTTTCGGAGTTTTTAAGCGAGTGGCCGGGTGAACCTGATCCTATTTTGTGTAAGTGGCCGGATTCCCCACTGTCTTGTGACTTAAAGTGGCTAGACACCCACTGCCCCAAAACTTAAAGTGGCTGGACACCCACTCTTCCTATTCCGCTAATGGTGGTTGATTTGTTGCGCTAGACCCACACTCTCACATCATCCGGATGGCCTTCCGGATGCGGTCACACAAAGGTTGATCCGGACTTCAATGACATCCGGTTGATACTACAGTGGTTCTACTGAATGAGTGTTACTGTTTTGCAAATAGACTTCCTTCTAGATATACACATCGGGCTTTTTCCTCTATCATAAGGGAAATTTCGGCCTCAACCGAAATCCGGGTTCACACGGGTATTCCGTGCCCTAGGAACTACCAGGCCCACTCTTGCAGTACATTCCTTCCCCCTCCTGGCTACTTCCGGTCCCTGCGGATTGCTAAGTCTCTACCTAACCTCTCCTACAGCTCTTCCGGGCGATCTTCCATTGCAAGCCCCAACCAATTGTTCTAGATGCAACCGATGCGACACTCATACATAAGAACTTAAATCACGATAAACCAACCACAATGGATCCGTTCCCTCACAGAAAAAAAGAGTGAATCACCACAAGTTCAAGAAGAGAAAATGTGATAGATGGAAAATGTGATAGATGGAAAATGCTCTTCATGAGAGAAAACAAGATGATGAGCTGACTAAGACTCACCTATCAAGTACTAACTAAACTCCTGAATCTAAAAGCCTACCTTATCCTCTTGAAATCCGGGAAATCTTATCTTAAAAGATCTTATCCTTGAAAATCCGGATTTCAAATCTCAGATCCGGAATTTATAGATCTGAAATCCGGTTTTTCCGCTTCTAACTAATAAACCAGTTTAAGGTATTATTTAGCTCATGGTTTGGTAGCCGGATGCAACCTTGAGCCCCATCGTTAATCCCTACTAAACCTAGCCGACTAAAGATCCTAACTACGGAGTAATCTGGTTCTTCTTCTTAAGACTCTTGCGCCTAAGGATTACCTCTTCTGTGGCCGTACTGGCCTGTGGCTACTCCGGTGTGGTCGCTGGTGACTCCGACATAGACTCGGGCTCCTTTTCCTTATGTCTGGAAGGAGTGTCCAAATTCTCCGCTATTGGTGCGCCGCTCTGTGGTGACAGCGACCGGACTCGAGGGTTGGGTAGGTCCTGGAAACTTCCGTAGGGGCTGACATCCATATCAGTCGTCGCTTGACTGTGAAGGGGTTGCCCGTTGTTGAACTGGCGAGGGAAACTCCGACGGAATCCGGAAGGGTAGAAAGGGTTTTCGTGAGAGGCCTCCCGGCATGACACTCTGCCACTTCTAGAGAGTCTCCGTGCTTGGGAAGGGCACTACGCTCCAGCTCATCGGAGAGGCTAAATCTGGAGTCCGAATGAGGTCATTGAAACCTCCGGTCGGTGTTTGTGGTGTTCCGGTTGCAGGTCCTGGTGGAGTTCCGGATGGCCCGGCTCTGGCCGGTGTCGCAAGTGTTGTCTTTGGAGCTGCGGGGGTCAGGACTCAGGTTCTTCACCAGCTCCTACATCTTGATCTAGGTCTCCTCCATCTTCCAGCTGTGGTTTAGGAGAAACCGGATGATCTGCCCCCTATTGAGTTTCTCATCCTTCTCCGGGCTCTCAATGTAGAGGAGAATCCGATTGACTGTATCTACTGGAAAGTCGAGGGAGGCGCAAACCTCCGTCAAGGCCTGGGTGGATTAGATGGTGACGGAGGTTTGTGCCTTCCTCGACTTTCCGGTAGATATAGTCAAGGTCCGGATCTTTGCTTCCGCCTCGGCTCTCACTTCTTGTGCAGCTTCCGGCTGCTTCACTCGCTTCCAGAGCCGGACATTGATTGGGGTCACGGTGGTTTGCTGCTGCTCCAGCTGCTAGACTAAGACCTCCTTGGCCTTCAGCTGCTGGAGTCGTGGGATGAGATCCACGAAGTCGTTTGTCCCCACCTCTTCCATGATAGCCATGATCATGGCTGTCCGCTCCCTGACCTCACCTTCCTGGATCCTTGCCCGCCAGACCACATGCTGGCAAAGCTCCGCAACGTCCTCCGGAATGCGGCCGGTCATTGTTGGGGCAAAAGTTGGTCTTGGCTCTACTTCGGAGCTGTAGGGTTTGGCCGGTGGTGCTCCAGAGGGTGGTACCTCGGTCAGGCTCTGGGTCTCCATCTCTTTCGGAGGCTAACTCGGACTTGCGGGTTCCGGAGTCTTCTGGACTGACCTGCTCCGCTTCTAGGATCTCCTGGTGACGGACGGGGATGATGATGTCTGCGACTCCGAGTCGTCCGAGACCTTCTTCATGTCGTTTGTCTCCCACCCACCGTAAGACTAGATGCTGAGCAGTTTTTCGAACTCGTCCTGCTCCTCCGGACTTAGCATTTTCTCTTGGGGTACATATGCGCTTCAGAAATTGAGACGGGCGTGGCTGTCTTCCGGGCCTTGGGAAGATTCTTGACCATCCAGTTGACCTGGTCTCCCATCATGACCGCTCAGTCCAGTGTATGCTTTCCTCTCATCGCTCCGAGGATCAGACTAGCTATGTTGGCCACTACCCTCTCCGGTTTCTCTGGATGAAAGATAGGATTTAGGAAGGCGAGGGCTAACATGGCGTCCGGATCCGTAAGGTTGCCAAAGATGTACCCGTCCTTAGGGTTGGCCTTCTACAGGAACTCTCGCTTCAGCAGGTTGTCGTCGCGCTCCGCCACCTTGACTTCCCTTGTCGGAAACTGTAGGTGTCCCTCCAGATCACTATAGTCCATCCTTCCGGATGCGCCCTTTGTACTGGTTCGGCGGCTTCCCCACGAGCTCCGTCACCATCGCCTCAGGCTGGTATGCCGACGGCGCTCCGAGAAGTCCGTTGCAGCCTATAAGCTCTAGATAATTATCTAAAATCCCAAACTCTTCCTCCGAAGTTGGCAGCTTCGGCGCCATCTTCTAGAGCAGTATGGTTCCGGCCGCCGGAGTCTAGCCTTTCTTCCCCGCCATCCTGCCTCACTTCTCGGTGTGCTTGTGCCTCGCAATCGTTTTCGAAACCGTGCACGCATTGACCTTACAAAGTCTCTCGAGTCTAGGCTACTTCTGCACTTAAAGGATCAGAAGACGAAAGGCGCAGAGAAGCAGAAGAGAGCGGAGAGCGTAGAAAACGACAAACTAGAATGATGGCGCCCTCTGCTGGCAGACGCGTTATATATATATTGGGCACGATGTACGGATACCGTTGGGGGTCATGATGATGGTTCCGGATCCGGATATCGTCCGATGTGCAACAACCGGTTCCGGACTCCATCGTACTCCGGTTTCTAGAACCTCCGGAAAAGTGCTGGAACTGTCCTTTTTAAGGATGCCGGTTTAGCAGTGAAACCTTATTTCTACTTAGGACCTATTTATGCTAATATAGCAAAGCTAACTAAATAATTTTTTAAATTTTCTTCCATTTCTTTCCGGATCTAGTGCAAGTGTTTGGAAGCGAGTGGGAACGCCTTCCCATAGACTACCAGACACACCTTTGCAATACTTCTCTTCCTCTCTTGGCTACCTCCGACCTTGGAGAGTATCATGCCTCTCTCTATGCTCTTCTCCAATTCTTCAAGGCGCTCTTCCGATGCAAGTCCCAAGCGGTTGCCTCAATTACAACCACTCTAACGCTCACTACGGAAGAACTTAATCACCACAGGACAAACCACAATGGATCCGTTCCTCACAAAAAAACACTCAACACTACAAGGTTTAGACAGCCAACATAGTGATAGGTTGAAAATGTTCTAAGCGGGAGAAATAAGATGATGAGCTTTCTAAAACTCATTCCTTAAGTACAAGCTAAGTTTCCTAATTTTAAATCTACCTTATCCGCGAGAAATCCGGAAAATCTTATCATGACAACAAAAAGGCCCTACTACCTCCAGGAATCCGATAATTCCGGGCACAAATCTGAAAATTTTGGATCTCAGACCTGTATTCATTGTCATCAAAGGAGTGCACAAAATTTCCTAACTCGAAACTCCAATCTAACTAGGGGGTGTTCTAAACATCCTTCAGCCAAGGGCTCCTACGCCTAGAAGACTCTTCTACGTCCTTTCCAGTTGGCTTTGGGTGCTTTGACCTGGATCTGAAAGCCGGTGTCGGCAGTTCATCCGGAGACTGCATAGGTGCCGGTTCTCTGGTTGCTCCGATCTGCCTTCCAATCAGGTTGCAGAAACTTCCGTAGGGGCTTGGAGTTGCCTCTATGGGTTGCGCCATAATCGGTGAGGATGACCGCCGGCGAACGTCAGGAGGTGATGTTGAGGAGAGCCGGAAGATTGGAGGAGTCTCTTGTAAGAGTCTTTCTGGATGGCCCTGTCACATCTGGAATGGTGGAGATTCTTACCGGAGTGGTTGGCTCTACTATAGTCTGGGTTCCCTGAGCCGTTGGTCTTTGTGAAAGCAGGTTCTTGACGAGCTCCTACATTTGCCTCCAAGTCCGCTCCATCTTCCGGCCGTGATCAAAGAAGAACCGGATAATCTGTCCTCGATTCATCTTTCCCTCCTTCTCCACAACTTCCGTAAAGAGGAGGCTCCGGTTGATTGTGTCGATCGAAAAGCTAAGCGCCATCCCGACTTCCATTAATGCCCAGACGGAAGTATCAGCCCGCTCCTCGGCTTCCTTCTTCACTATCTCCGCGACTGCCAAGGCTGCCTTTACCTCATGGAGCTGCTCCTTGAGTCTTGCCCGGTCCTGGATGAGTGGAATTTGCTGGTCTTCCAGTACCTTTACCCGGATTTTGTGAGTCCGGAGCTCCTTCACCCATAGAAAGATGTCCACAATCTCCTTGACTCCCACGTTATGTAGGACTTCCTTGATGACCTCGACACTGTCCATATTTGCCTAGTTCAGTAGAATAGCCCGGTGCGCCGCCTGAGTCAACAACTCTATGATATCTTTTTTGGGATTTTTGGTGAGTTCCGGAAGCTCAGCTGGAGGTTTCCGGTTGGTTGCTATTGCCAAAAGGCCATGATCCGGATAGGTGTTCTCCTCTTTTGGCTTGTTTGGGCTGGCAGGTTCCGACTCGGGCTCCTTGGTCACTGACCTACTCCTCTTCTGGATGTTGGCGGCTTGAGGGGGAGGTCGAGAATTAGGTATGTGTTGATCTTCTCCGGACTCGACTTCGAGTCCTCCATACTCTTGAATGTTCAGGAGCTCCTCGTACACGTCCTGCTCCGCTGAGGTGAGGACTTCATGCTTGGCATATAAGTGCATCAAGTATGAGGGCATCGGTGTTTTGGCCTTCTTCTCTTTCCTGAGGTTCGCGATCATCCGGTTGACTAGGTCGTTCATTAGAGCGGCCCAGTCAACTAAAAGCTTCTCCATCATGGCGCCCTGAAACGTACATCCCATTTGGAGACCACCCTCTACGGCTTCTCCTGATAGAAGATGGGGTTCAAAAATCCTACAACTAGTCCGGCATGGGGGTCGTGGAGGTCGTTCGAGCTATATCCCTCCTTTGGGTCGGCGTTCCGGAAGAATTCTTCCTCTTGCCGTTCGTCTTTTTTCTCCGCTATCTTCACTTCTCCGTCCTGGAAGTCGTAGGTCCGCTGCCACTTCGACTCAGCCCTGTGCTCCTGTGGGAGTCTGAAACTCCCACTTGGTTGCCCCTACTAAAAAAAATAATTTAATTGAGATTTTTAGTCTTAGATAACCGGGAAAGTAGTTGGTTTTACGTAGAAGTAGGTTGTGTAATAATTAGTAACAGTCGGTGAATGCTTAGTTAGTTAATTAGTGTTATAGTGGTGATAAAATTGGGCATTAAAATTACCAAAGTTGTGCCCGAAAAGACCTAGAAAGAATGCTCGGGAACTTGGAAGGATCTCCGGAACAAAAGTCCAAATCACCACTTAAAGACTAAACTAACTAGTCAAAGTCGCCATCAACTAGATAGTATATTTAGTAGTGTTATTAATAGATATTTAAGTTTTACGTTGTTGTTGTAGAAGTTTAAGCCCCCATCTATGGACACTTAATTTTATATGAGGAAAAAGACAAAAAAACAATAAAAATAAAAATAAAAAATAAAAAAAACAAAAAATAATTTAAAAATAAAAATAAAACATGTCCGGGTATCAACCTGAATATGAGTTGGATACCCGGGGCACCCGGGTATTACCCTAGGAGTAGCCCAGGTATGAGCAATAGCGGGGCAGGGGCCAAGTATTAAGGACCCGGGTAGACCCCCGCCTGATTACCACAGTCCCCACCAGGGTATAAACACCAGCCGGATCTCAAAGACCCGAACTTTAAACAACCCCCCCTCGACCCCAGCAGCCCTCTTCCCGGACCCTCCTCTGGCCAGATCTCCCTCACCGGCCAGAGCCTCCCTCTCCAACTGACCCTTCTCTCCAGTTCTCTCTCCTCTTCACTAATTTTCCCTCTCTCTATCTCTATCTTTTTTTTTGGGATTTTGTTCTTCTTGGCAGTTGGGGTTTAGTGCAACAAGAGGTGAGAATAACAAGTTGATGAAGATGAAGTTGGAGAAGAAGATGGCTTTTCAAGGAGATTTCAAGGTGGAAGAAGAAGGCTCTTCAAGGAGGTGTTGATGTTTCTAAAGGAGGTGCGCACAAGCTAGAGTTTTGAAGGAGAGTTGGTGGCACCTAGGGTTTGAAGCGTCAAACCTAGGGTTTGGTGGTGGAGAAGGCTTTTTAACAACGGTGGTGAAGATTCCTAGGCGTAGAGGTGGTGAAAGCGGACTTACAGCCGCGGTGAGAAGATTCAAGAGACAAGACCGCGATTTTAAGGAGGTTGCCCATATAACAAGGAGGTGGCAAGAAGTTGTAGAAAAGGTGATTCTTGCCAAATATTGGGTTTTTCTTGTTTGTGCAAACATTCTTGTTTGTTAAGTCTTTTTATCTCTCCCGGGGTGACCTCTAATTACCTCCTCTCCGGTCTAGAGAAAAGTCTACCGGTAGACTCTATCTAGACCTTGTATGTCCTAGATCTTGGTTTCATGCACTTCCAGTCTACCTTAGTGTTTCATCGTTTGTTTTCTATAGTCCCGGCCTTGTAGCAAAATTCCTCTTTTAAGTTTTCTTCATTCTCCCCTCATCTCTAGGTCTTGTCTAATTCTTCTACCTTTTTCTCAGTCTTCCCAAACAACCGGGAAACCTCCTTCCAACTTCTTGTTTCCCAGGTCACCTCTTTGAAGTGGTCAATTGTGATGTTGTTTTGTTTGTCGTGTTACTAGATACGTGCGGTATCTACATTCACATTAATCTAGTAAAGTTCTCTGGAGAAAACATACCGGTTGTCTGATATACTTATGTTTTCCGGGTTGGACCGGAGTTTGTGATAAGTTGATAGGAAGATTGGTGCAGGTACAGGCACTTCACGAAGCTAGTCCATCCCAAACGACATGGCTCTACCGATGTCACTGACGCTTTCGAAGGTTGATCTGAATAAGTGGGAGGAGACTGCAAAACGTGAACAGTTGGAGGATGACCTCATCCGGATGGATTGTAGAGGACTATACGAGAAGCCTTGGGTCTTCCAGAAGGGACGTGCGGTGGCAGAGTTGCAACCTCTCGGGAAGCCCCGGGGAGTCTACCGGGGTAATCCCTAGTCATCGACCACGGAAGTATGACGTGAGGTATATTCCTTTCGTTAAGAGGAGCAGTGGACACCCGAAGTCAACCGAGAGCTGGAGGACGAGCACGTGTCGAGTTCTTACAATGTGCCGGAATGCTATCGGAGTGATCAATTCACAAATCACCGGTTGAAGGGGGTGGTTAAGTTTTTAACCCCTAAAGGACCAAGGCAATTTTTCCTCAAAAACACTCCAAAACTGCCATTTTCAGCGCATTCAACACAAAATGATACAAAATCATTTTTTTGAAAATTTAACCGTAGGATCTTGTACTAGACTTGTATGAGAGTGTGTGGTGAAATTTTTGGTAAGTTTGACCGCACGGATTGAAAGATATTAGCCTTTGAAGTGCGACATAATCTCTTTTTTAGGTCATACAATACACATTCAACAAACTTCGACCACCTTCTATGGCAACTTTTTGCACTACGGGCCGTGATTTTATTGTCTTAACTTGAAAAGGATCATGTTAGGCACATGTGCACCAAATTTTAGAAGTAGAAGAGGTGTAGAAGATGTCCTAAAAAATCTTGCAATGCACCTATGTGCCGAGAATCAACAATACACTTTATATTTTGCATATATCATATCCTTCTCAAATATTTGAAAATCACAAATCCGTACGGTAGATGCGAAGATCTCAATTTCTTTTCCAAAAGGACATTTTCAGTCTTTTAAATGGACAAAAACTCGAATTTCTATTGAGTTTAGAAGTTATTAAAGTTTGGTGACAGTATTTGTGATATGTCACACTAAACTGCTGCACTATTTGTATATGTAAGTGAAAATAAATTGTAACTTTTGAACCGTAAGTTGGAATTCTACGAAATTTGTGTCTATGCAAAGCTAATCAAAAGTTGGCCACTCATTAAAAAATCTCAGAAAATATTGCCTAGAATTGAGAACGTGGTACCTTACCCAAACTCAAAATGTCCCCCGAGAGGACATCGGTCCTTTAGGGGTTAAACCCAATCTTCTACTCCAACCGACGTGAAAGAGTCACCGCCCGGCTAGCCACCACCTACATACAAGCAATATTCAAGGACTGATCTCCGGATTAGGGATCTTTGTTGATTGAGGCTATTTTGCCTCAAGTCTGGATAATTCAACAAAGTAGATGCTCCAAGACTTTCTTGACTCCATATCTCATGCACTTGTATGAGCATCACCATTGTTTGGAGCCAGGAGAGAAAATGATGTGGAAACAAGGGATGGCTCCTCAAGATCATGCTCCTCGGGCTCTTCTCCAAAACACGGAGCTCTGGTTGGCGTTACTGGCAATTCTACGGGAAGCCTCATCATCTTAGGCAATCACAAGTGAGGAAAGGACCTCCTGGTCTCACCGGGAGAAACCACCACCACCACCCCGGCCATCCAAGAGTCTCACTCTGGTAGAGAACATAGCCAAGTTCTCCCGGGTGGTGACCCGGAATGTTCAACAAATGGAGATGGAACTTATCGAAGCAAGGAGTCTTTAGAGGACTCTTCGGAAGATGTTTGCAGTGGAGGACAACCGCGACATCTTGCCTGCAGCCCGGGAAAACCATGAACAATTAACCAAGATGAAGAAAGATCTTTGGACCTCCTACAAGGAGCATCAAGACTCAAAGATCACGGCTCAAGAGACCATGGTGGCATTGACCAAGTTACTTGCCGGTCAAACAAGTGCTATCATACCATTGCAAGCCTGGAGCCCACCCCGGTAGAAAGGAAGATTTGTCTAGGATAATTTCCCTTTTTCAGAAGAGGATGATCCACCCACTTAAGGTCCACTGAGTCGAGTGGATTCTCCATCGTCCAAGGAGTGGGGTGTAAAAGTTTACGAGAGGAAACGTGACCTCCCGGTAAAACCTACTGCGAAGGAACCGGTTGACCTCACTTTCTCACCACCGGATTCTTTGGTTTAGTCTTCAGTAGCCATGCTTGTTGATTTCATGGAGACTCCTCATGTATCTCTAGATATATCCAACCTACTGGTGGATACTCCGAATCCATTGGTAGACCTTCCAATTGAGACATCCAACTTTCCGGTGGATTCTTTTGACCATATACCCGTGGGTACTCCCAACCTTCTTGACAATCCCCCTATAAAACAACCAGATGATAATTCCACTCATCTAGATGTGTCTCCTGGTTGAGACTTTGTTATATGTTATGTGTACAGTGTTATTGTTGATATATCCCATCGATTGATGGAATGTTGTTAAAATTGCTAGATATAAACAATAGGGTAAGAGTAGTGATGTTGATGGGGCCCCATTATGCACCCGTGCTCTACCACTTGAAACACGCAATTAAGCAATTATGCACTTGGCCATTTAAAAGTGCACTTAGGTACAACGGCAGCCATTGCGAACAAAAGTGGCAAATTTGAAAAAACAAAAAAAATTCAAAGAAACAAAAAGTTTTCCAAAGAAAAAAAAAAATTGAGCATCTGCAACAATATTACGTACAATCATGGTTGTTAATATTGGAAGCGATTTTTTGGCATTTTCAACTAATTTTTGGTGGCCCCTCGTTAATACTAGATAAATGTGTATTTAATATAGTTTCACAATATTTCAAAGATAGATTTGAAGGATTGTAGTATACAAACAGGCGTAATCACAAAAAAACATACTTTATGCAAGGGTTGGCAGTTGA
Organism: Bryoerythrophyllum caledonicum; assembly: GCA_963971425.1. Taxonomy (NCBI): domain Eukaryota; kingdom Viridiplantae; phylum Streptophyta; class Bryopsida; order Pottiales; family Pottiaceae; genus Bryoerythrophyllum; species Bryoerythrophyllum caledonicum. Next base: position 21,025,661 of record OZ020518.1, read on the forward strand.
TTAAAAGATATTCTACGTAGTACATAATGCATACAATGGTGAAAACTCAATATAGATTCTTCTACAAATGGACTTAGCACCAATAGTAAAAATACCTTTACTCTATAGGATTAATGACATAACGTCTTACATCACCCTTAGAATATACTACTCTTACACATACACTATATATCAATTACCATACACAACTAGTATACTCTCAAAAAGGCACACTACCTACTCCATAGAATTTAGAGTTGCTTGCAAGCGGTTGTCATTGATAGCTTCGGTTTGCATTGCAATATATTGTAGTATGTGAGCCTTTGCGGATTGAAGAAAGCAAATCCTGCTTTCAACCTGCATTCCAAATAGATTGCGCTTTCTCCACCCACTGGCCCCGGACATGGTTCTTTCCGATGCGTCTACCCATGAAAAAATGCATGCATCTTTCTCTATCCAATTATGGCTCTCCCCAAATGGCTCCCATAATGAATCCATGCAATTTGCGTACCGTTGTACAGGAGATCCATGTCCATCAACAACCCCCCTTTGGATGATCGGCCAATATCAACAAACCTTTATCTTAAGTCTCCATCGGTTTTTTCCTTCCTCAATCACTTTTCCTACATAGAATGGTACACCACCTTCTATCTCTGCTCGATCAACACTCAAGGCTACAAACTGTCCACAACGGATATCAAATTGTGGATTAAATGGTGGAAATGGGTCGTGATTACCTTCATACATTGCTCCTTCTTCGGCGTGTTCTTCAACATAGTTGCGCTCTGTTCGTTGTGCCCCTGCGTAGTCCTTGATTAGAGGGTCTTCCTCTACAAGAACCAAAGTATCCTCGAGCCTCGGCATTTGGAAGCATCGCCACTACCTGCTCTACGACATCTATCTCGCGATTTTCTTCACTTGCACCATCCATTACATCCAAAGATGTACTCTGTGTAGGTCCGTTGTTGAAGAACTCTGAAGGCCAAAACGGTGAAGAATGATGCTCATTGCTAAGGTCTTTGTGTGGAAATTGAGCTAAATAAAGTTTCAATCTTTCAGCCTCTACTTCTGCCTCACGATTCTTATCCTCATGTTGCAACCTTTGAATGCACCTTTGTTTATATACAATGAAGTCATCCAACGCCTTCAACTCCCGTTCGTCCGCTGTTAATACTTCCGCAAACGATGGTCGCTCATCCCTACTTGGCAACGACCTCAAAGTTTTTGTCCCTGCCTCCGGTACCCATGGATCCTTGCAATAATGCTTGTGTTGTACTCGAACCTCACGAGTCCCTTCTCGATTGTCCATATAGAATCGCATGTGGTGCGGAAATGTTATGCCCACCAATGAATCATGACCTGTCAATAAGTGAGGAGTTATGAACAATTTCCAATCCCATACGTTCTCTAGCAGCCGGGTGCTAACAAATGCCTCTGTAGGAGATGTTCCTCGTTCTATAAGACTCACAATTTCCTTCAACGAGTCCACATCCGACCTCTTCAACGTATTTAATATACAACTGAAGCGTTGATCAATATCTTCGTGTGTATGGCCCACTATAAGAAAAGATAGTTCCACCTCCTGAAAAAACCCCAATGCCACCAATGTAGCACATAGAGCAAACATATAAATGTTTTTGTTCTCGCGTGTGCAGTTGTCCGCCTACATTCGCAATGTTGGTGGCAAAAAGCCTCTCCTCCGCAGCACGTCTCCTATCATGTACAACAATGTACTCACGACTTGGTTGCTATCATGTTTGTGGTGAGCCCCAAACCACACGTCGCAATATAAACCGATTCCATGTACAAGAGCACCACACAGATGGGTCTTCACAAACCGGTGTTCAATGTTCTTCACAGTCTGCCGCATCCTCGGTACCATGGTCGTGTTCTGATCCATGCCATCCACTATGATGCACATGTACAGCTCAGGGCTAATATGACACGACCTCTTGAATATCCAATAATGCCTACGTTCTTCCATCTGGTTGCGCAGATGCAACATAAACAACTCGTTTATCTTTATTCTTGCATCTGCATTGGTGGTTCCCTCCATGGCACATTTATACTCCCAACAATGATAACACTTTGAGAATCTCGAGAATGGAGGTACCTGAACGTGGGGATACTTGATGCGCCACATCTTCCGGAACGAACTCATAGAAATGGTTTCGCCATTACAAATTCTCTTGACCTCCTCATTCACGTAATTGAATACATCAAATTTGGTTGTATTCATAGGAAGGAGAATGAGAGACACCACTTCATTATCACTCTTACGGCGAATACAACGATGAGGTTGAGGACAACCAGCTTCATCGACAAACGATTTAAAGCAAGCCTCTGCCGCAAACATTCTAGTGCTCTCTCTGATCGGATCTGAAAGGGTATTGCCATGAATCGATGTCACTCTTCCATATATTAGACAGTCCTTCTTCAATTGCTTAAAACGCCTCTGTGAATATCCAATCCCAAGAGCGTAGCAAGCATTGCAAACTTGTTTCCCATGTAACTTTGTTACAAACTTGTCTCGACGAGTTGCTTCCATCCTTGTGTAAGAAGAAACGAGCATCTGTCTCATGCAGGTACTTCGTACTGAAAACTCATTGGCCCATGCATTATATCACATGTCCAATAGATACCTTGCTGGAATGTCCCTCAAACAATTGCGTTTGCATCCTCCTTGTGCCATTGCAATTTACACGCTTGTATGCGATACCTTAGATGGTGCAGTTTCTGTCAATGATGGCTCTCTTGAATCTCTCCTTCTCCTATTTTGCATAGAATAGGATGACGTGTTGGTCTAACATAAGAAAATCCATCTACATGGGGCAAATCTTGGATGTTTGAAGGAGTGGATTGGGAGAACGGGGAATTTTCATCTATGGCATTTGAAGCATGACTACTTCGTCGAGACCTCTTGGTGGATCCTGGTGTGTGGATGAACTCAGGAAAATCAAATTCTGGGGCCATCACTTGTGTAGGCGCTATCTGTGATCCAATGTCACCATGGACACCTGTACTATCGTGTTCGACAGGCTCTACACGTAGCAAAGACCAATGCCAACAAATGATCAAGCCCATACACATGCCAAGGCGTTCTCCTACAATCTCTCCGGTCCAATGCAATGCATCATCTACCCTAGTGATACGCACCGCCACCTCAAATGGGAACAACTTCGACCCATTCAATTCCATGCCACTTTTAAATGCATGCTTCCTGGTTGCTAAGCCCACCACATCTCTTCTCTCAGAAAGCAATTCTACCGTCTTTTCTAATTCAGATGTCATGATTCCAACAGATCTCTGTTGAAATTGCCTTGCACGTGCTGCTCGTACTAATCGAGCCCCCACAGAGCTATTGGAATGCATATTATCCCTTTGGATGTGTGGCCGTATCAAAGAAGTCTGAATCGTGCGGGTCTCCATTATCACTATTGAAAAAATAGGAACATTTTGGCTACACATTACTCAAAATACATGTATCAATTGTTAACCTTCAAAGCACCATTCATCTGATAAAATATATGTATCTAAACACATATTTACTGTTCAAAATATGATGATGATATTGGACCTTTTGATAAAACACCATTGAAATGAAAAATATAAGAATTTGTAGAGCATGAACTCCTTGCAAGGAGTCTTTATCCCTAAAGGTACAATGACAATGTTACACCAAAAACACTTCAAAATTGTTGAATTCCAGTGCAATGAACAAATAAGGAAACAAAAGATTTTATTTCTAACATTGAACATAGGATCCCAATTAAGACTTATTATGTAATATATAAACAAAATTTCATAAACTTTGACCATTCGGATTGAAAGATTATAGTGTTTGAAGTCAAGCATATGGTTGATATTCTTCCCTGCGTGCAGTGGATCAGCAGACTTTGACTCCACTTGGTGTCTAATTTTTGCACTACACAAGGTCTAAATCCACAACCATCTTGTCAAGCATGATGTTAGTTTCTTGTACACCAATTTTTAGAGGTAGAGAACGGGTGTAGCATATTCAAAACAACTGTGCAAGGAGTGGAAGTTTGAAATTTGTTAATTCACATTGTAATTTTTTGTGAACATAATATGTTATAGATTGGTAATCCAAATGGTCAATAAGAAGGTTTACACATATTGTTGTGGAAAAAATAAAAAGTGAAAAATGAAAAGATATCTAGGTTTTATTTAGAAAACAAGAAGTGTTTTTAGTACCTTGCCCAACAATGAGTGACAATGTGTGAAAATGTTTGACTTAGGTTGATATGTCATTTATCACTAAATACGAGAACTTATTTTGATAACATGAAGGAAAATAATATTACTTACGATTATTGAAAATCTCACATTCAACAGAGTGTTCTAGGAAAACTTTTTGGACATGCCCGACTTGCCCGCTTTCCCCATTTGAAATTCAAAACGTTAAAACTTTTTTATCAAATGCCCAATTTAGGTAAAAATTGTTTTCCCACTAAAGTCTTGGTAATGCCTTTCTATAGTAAAATTTTCAAAGAGGAATGTTAGAAATTGACACCATAGGAACCTGACTGAACTTTCAAGAAGCCCGTTTTTGTCACTTGATCATTTAGGGGTTAATTATGCTACACCTCTTTTGCATCCCTAAACATTGGTATAAAATATAAGTAATATCATTTCTGACATGATGATAATGAATCTACATCATGTCTGATGCAATCTTTTGAATCTAAGTGAACTGAAACGAAGGGAATCCACTAAACCTAGGGGAGAAAATGAACCATGTTGTCTACTTGCTATTACTAACACCATTGGATCTTGTTACAATTCCTAATAAAAAAAAGGTTTGTACGTCCACATAAAGGTTATTCTACAAACAACATAGTACAGAAGATCAATCAACAATCAATCTTAAACTTGTGTAAAAATTAATGTTTACCTCAAAATACGTTGCAGATGTTAGTGGTACACGCACTAGTGCTTGATGGCGTTCAACATTAAATCACCATTTCGTCGTTGTTGAACATGTTTTTAAATTTTCAACCCTTCCCACTTTACCTGCAACACATGCATAAAATTTATATGGTAAATTATGTGATAAAATTCCTAAGCATCTTCGTATTACATATAGCTCAAATTATTAATATACTATGTAAATAGTTTAAACATAAGGAGAAACAAAGCAAAATGTGAAAAGTTCTAATGTCAAACTTTGACTAATAAACTTGGGGCACAAGGTTCCAACATGAATATAAGGTTTCTATGCAAATCTAGAAGTCTCTTCTCTTCCCAATTTCTAAGGTGAGCTCTCTTGCAATCGAAACCTGAAGGCCATGTGCATTTTTCCTCATTCGCTAATTTCTATCAACTTTGTGTGTACTGTGTAGATTCAAGGACATTTGCACATCAAGGAGATTTTGGCGAATTTGGTAAGCTTCTAGCTTTGTTTCAATTCTGAAGATGAGGGAACTCCAGGGTTAGATTCATGAGGATTAAGGTCAGTTAGAGTTACGATAGAGAGCAGTACCAATATAGGAGCACACAAATGAGGACATGAACTTGAGTACGAATTAAACTGCAAAATCAACAAAGGTTTAATGTTTACACAAGATAGCAGTCAACAACTAAAGAGTGCAGTTTTTGTAATACTGAAATATTGACTCAAAAACCACACAAAATTGAAGTCAAGTGAGTTAACTCGTAGAATGGCACTAAATCCTGAGTATAGCACATGAGCACACTACTTGAACCCTAGCCGCCGCAACCAAATCCTAGCTGCCACAACAAAACCCTAGCTGCCGCAAACAAACCCTAGCCGCCGTTGCCATGGAGTTCGTGAAGACTGGAGGTGTGCGCGCCCACACCCCCAACTGCTAGTGCTCCTCCACCGACCATATCCAAAAATAGTCGAGGTAAAAAACCCAAACCCTGTGAAGGTGCTTCTTGAACGTTGAACGGCCTCGCGCAAGGTGCTGCTGGTTGGGCAACGTCGACGAAGAACATTGCGCGCGCAACTTCAAACTTTGCGCAGCCTAGCAAACAGAGAGCAATGAGATGCAAGTGTGATGGCACAGGCCGCAAGCGCGCGCGATGGCCTGGCGCGCTGTGCTAGTGAAGGTGTGTGATGCGAAGCCCAAGTTATGTGCGCAAGTATTGCGCGCGATGGCGCAGGCGCGGCTTGGCCTCGCGCGGCCTACCGCTGGCTCAGGTCGGCAAGGCGCAAGCCGGCCTGGCTCAGGGGCGTGCTGCAGCCTCGTTTTTTTTAATAAAAAAAAATTTCCCCCCCTCCCGCGCTCTCACCTCCATCTCTCCTCTCCCCTCCCGCGCCCTATCCTCCTTGTGTATACCAAATCCTAGCCGCCCACATTTTCTCTTCCTCACACCTCCCATTCATTTCTCTCCCCACCCTCCGCCCTCACAAGCCCCTCTCTCACAATCCCACAATCCTCCAAACCCTCTCTCTCACACTAACAGCCTCCCTCACAACTACTACCAGGGGTGTGCGCACGCACACCCCTCGTAGGACTACCCAAAGGTGCAACACATTGATATCCGGATTGATACCCTGAATTCAAAACCCTAATTTGAAACCCTAAATTGATACCCAAAATAGACACCATGGTTGATAACCGGTTAAGGTGCCTAGTTAGTCATACCCTGGTAGTATACCCTCGATATTGATACTCGAAGTTCCTTGGTCCATAAATGATGTAAAGAATATCTAAACCAAAAATCTTTATAAATGCATGTTTTAGTGCAATTTGCAAGGAAACAAAATTGAAGTTTTTTTGATAGTTTAAACCGTAGGATCTCAATAATGACTTATTAAGTAATATGCTCACAAAATTTCATTAAGTTTTACCGCACGGATTGAAAGATTATAATGTTTGAAGTAGAGAAAAGGCTCATTTTCATCCCAGCGTTTTATTGATCAGCTGACTTTGACCTCAATTGGTGTCCAATATTGGCATTTCAAAGGGTCTCAAAAAATTACCATAATATTCAGCATGATGTTAGTTTGCTATATACTAATTTTTAGAGGTAGACAAGGAGTGTAGCATATTCAAAAAAATTGTGCAATGAGTGGAGGTTCAATAATTCTCAATTCACGTTATATTTTTTTGTGAACTCGATATTGTTTCAAATGAGAATCCAAATGGTCAATAAGAAGGTTTACATCACATAATGCCGTAGGAAAAATCAAAAGTGAATCATATGAAGATCTCAAAGATTTATGTGGAAAGGTATAAGTTTTTTGGTACCTTGGCCGAAAATGTGTGACAATATGTGAAAATAATTGACTTGGATTAATATGCTATTTCACCAAAGAACGAACAACATGCTTAACATGATGGTATTGGATTTAGATCTTGTGTAGTGCAAATTTTTTGAGAGGTAGACAAGGAGTGTAGCATATTCAAAAAAATTGTGCAATGAGTGGAGGTTCAATAATTCTCAATTCACGTTATATTTTTTTGTGAACTCGATATTGTTTCAAATGAGAATCCAAATGGTCAATAAGAAGATTTTCATCACATAATGCCGTAGGAAAAATCAAAAGTGAATCATATGAAGATCTCAAAGATTTATGTGGAAAGGTATAAGTTTTTTGGTACCTTGGCCGAAAATGTGTGACAATGTGTGAAAATAATTGACTTCGATTAGTATGCTATTTCACCAAAGAACTAACAACATGCTTAACACGATGGTATTGG
>OZ020518.1:21033530-21139844 GCA_963971425.1 Bryoerythrophyllum caledonicum
GGGCTTTTCCAGGGGAGGTCCTCGGGCAAGAGGGGATTGTGTCCCCAGCAAGGGTGGGGAATGAGGGCTTAGGGGTGGGGGGGTGGCAACCCTTACCCCTACTGATTTTATTGCAACCAATTTATCTCCAACAATGGGACGTGAACAATTTTTTCCATTACACACAGGTGACACACAAAGGGGAGAAATTTCGAATTCTGGAGATCCAATGGAAGATAATTTGCAAAATGAGCACTCATTTTTGGACATGGATGGTAGTCAATATTATTATGGTCAATTTGAGAATATTACGCAACCAAGAGATATTGATGAAGTAGAAGATCATTTTTCTTCTAGTGACGACAATGAGAATCATGAAAGCATCAAGTATTTGTATCGAGAGTCAACATGGCAATGCCAGTACTCAACATATAATCCTACACCTATGGAGTTTACCGGACCGTCCGGCCCTACGAAATTTTGGCGATTCTTTCCATCCATTATGCAACTTTTTCACTTATTTTGGCCCGAAGTATTATTGAACAATATTGTACTTGAAACCAATCGGTATGCTAGACATGTGGACTCTTCGGGAAAGACAATTGGTGGCCCTAATTGGGAGGACGTTACTATTTCAAGTTTGCAAGTCTTTTTTGCAATTTGTTTATATATGGGTATGAAAAGACAACCGAACATGAAGTCTTATTGGAACGATGAAGGCACCATTTTCCATTGCCCAATTATTTCACAACTTATGCGAAGGAATCGATTTTTGAGCATTTTGAGGTGTCTTCATATTACTAATCCAGAAAACTATGTAAACGACAAAACACTACCCGGATACGATAAATTGGGACAAGTTAGATGGCTCATAGATGCCATTCGTGAGAAATGTATGAATGTTTGGAATTTAAAAAAATATTGCACGGTTGATGAGATGATGGTTAGATATAAAGGAACTTATTGTCCTTTGCGGCAATATATGCCTCAAAAGCCGCAAAAGTGGGGCATTAAAATTTGGTGCCTTGCATGCTCAGTTACTAAGTATGTATGGAATTTTAAGGTTTATTGTGGGAAAACACAAAATATTGAACCTTCATCATCTACTTCACGAGGAGAGCCAAGATTAGCTCACAATGTGGTTTTAGATTTAGTTCAAAATATTGGACATAAAGGACATGTTATGGTAATGGACAACTATTTTACAAGTGTTGGGCTTTTTATAGATTTATTGAATCGTGGCATATATGCCACAGGTACAATTCGTACCAATAGAGTGGGAATACCCGCTATATGTAAGAATACGAAAGCATGTGCAAAGGAACCGCAAGGGAAATATGAATGGAGAATGCATACATCTCAAAAAATTTCTAGTGTCATATGGAAAGACAAAAAACCGGTTGTTCTACTTTCTACTCATGCAATGCCAAGGAATCTCCCAGTATTTCCCATAGATACCGTACCTCGACGTAATGGAGCCGTTCGTGAAAATATTATTACTTCACCGATTCATTTGGAATATACAACATACATGAGGGGTGTGGACGTCGCTGACCAACTTCGTGCATCTTATTCTACTCAAAATCGGACTCACAAATGGTGGCATAGAGTTTTTTTCTTCCTTTTGGATATGACTATAGTAAATATGTTCATTTTCCATGTTGAAAAATGCAAAGCTTGTTCTCCACCTAGAATTCCATTGAGACATTTAGAATTCCGAGTGGAATTGTGCAAGGCGTTGACAAACAATTGGCTCCGAAGAGAAGAAGTCATTCATCGCCCACGAAATGTTTGTTATCCAATATTCGCGGAGAGCCCTCGTGGAATTTGTGTTGTCTGCAACATAAGTAGGCCTCGGTGCTATTGTCCTACATGTGAAAACCAACCTATGTGTTTCCGAAAGGGTTGTTTCTATACATTCCACGAACGGTTTAATAGTTAAATAAATATTTGTAGTACAGTTTTGGTATATATATAGTCTATTTGTAGTATATTTCTAGGATACTTATAGTATATTTCTAGTGTGAGTATTACTTTATACTCCATGTGGTTTGTAATATACTATTGTTTTACATACTTTTTACTTATTATCTCTATATCAATAAACATGGAAGACAACATCAATTCATTTTTTATTCAAATTATATTTATATTTATATTTTTTATGAATAGTCATTTATTTATAGGTAGAGCTTCAATTATTTCCATAAATTATCAAACCTAGGTATTATGTTGCTACCAAAATAAATTATAAAACAACTATTATGTTACAACACCAATTTTGTACACCTGTGTCTTACATCATTTGCACCCATATATCACATAATGTATACCTCTCAGAAGTTTTTATTCGGCTAATTTATAACATCACTAAACTTTAATCTCAAGTACCTTATAATCATGGTTGGTGTAAAAATTTGCATTAAATTTAAATGAAGAAATTATGTTTTGTACTTCATACAATCTCCATGTAATATAAGATTATAAGAGTAAAGTGCTTATTTGGACTAAAGAGAACATTTTGTAGACATTATAGAAAAAAACTATATCACTTACTAGCACTGTCAATCTTTACAATGAACTAAATGTCCAACCAAAAGTTTTTGCAAACGCAAAACATGCAGACATTGAATAAATCTTGCAAACATGGATGGCACCATTTCTTCTCCATAGGTTAGAGGAGGTTTTTTTTTTCCATATTTTCTAATCTTCTAACAAATTTGTATAAAGTTTCACAAATTGTGAATACAAAGTGCAAATATGGGGACGTGCCCGACAATTGCAAGGGACCCCATGGAACATATGTGATGTGAGTAATTAAAAAAAAAATGTTACAATATGTTTTCAGAAAGAAATATTTATTGTATTCTTCAATTTTTTTGTAAGAAAAAAAAACCACTCTAATTGGGAAGACCTAGAGTGGAGATGGGCTAGGGAGAGGAGAAAATATGAATATACACAATCTTATTTTTTGTGATGTAATTAATTTCTGCATCATTAAAGAAGATTAAAAATATTGAAGAATTTATAATTTTATCTGTAATATTTAAATTAATTATTTAAAAAAGATCATAGATATTTATATGAACATATATTTACACATTTTACAATTTTAGGTCTATTCGGGTGATAAAGAGAACATTTTCAAATTATTGAAAAGACTGAAATTCATAATCAGTAAAACAAATAAATAGTCAGATAACAAAATAAACTGCCTGTCTCGTTATCCTCACAGGGCTGCAGCTTTAAAATATATATATGTATATATATTATAAATTAAATTAAATTTAAAAAAAAAAAAAAAACCTGTCTCGTTATCCTCACAGGGCTGCAGCTTTAAAATATATATATGTATATATATTATAAATTAAATTAAATTTAAAAAAAAAAAAAAAAAAAACCTGTCTCGTTATCCTCTCGGATAAGCAGCGAGGAAGATAAGGAAACAGAGAAAAAAAAAAATTAATTTTTTTTTTTTTTTTTATTTTTTTATTTTTTTTATTTTTAAAAAAATAATAATAATAAAGGAGAGGCGCCCAGCTGGCGGGTTACAAGCGGGTCCCGCCATATTTAGTTGTGGGGCGGCGGGTCCCAATGGGGGACTTTTTCTACATTATATTATTATGAATTTGAAGAATGTACTTCAATTGAAGACAAGTTTTGGAAGACCCGGACTTGTTGGGAGAGTGGGTGGATGACGTGGCCCTTTATTTCTTGTTGGGTCCCCAATTTCAAGTGCTGCCCTCCCCTATAATACTTGAATAATTGAATAAATTCATGAAAATTAGAGATTTTGATATTTTGAGGTTTTTTTTTCTCTAAAATTAGAATATATATAAATGGCACATTTGAGCCGTTGGGATTTTTAAATTTAGAAAATCCTATGTTGCTATCATGATTTTAGCACTTTTGCACATATTCTCATGGTTTTATACCCCCTTTCACAAAACTATTTATTTTCAAATGCTATACCCCTCCATTGGACCCCAAATTTTGCACACGATTAGCTAACAACATATTGATCACTTTGGTAAAGCATTTGGACGCACTTTAGAGTAAAACTTAGAAGATATGCTAAGTCAAAGTGGGCTGAACTTATTGGGCAAGGGGCAAAAAAAACTTCTTCTTCCACTTCAAACGCTATAATCTTCATATCCGTACGGTGGATTGACACCAAATTTTTTTTTCATGTTTATATGGAAGTCTTAATTAGGATCTTACGGTTAGTCGTCAAAAATAGTACTCAAAAATGTGATTTGTATGGCGGTTTTTGGCAATGGCAGTTTTGGAGTGTTTTTTGGGAAAAAATGGCTTGGTCCTTTAGGGGTTAAAGATTATGTGACACCTTGGTATTATGACATTTTCCTCCTTTCTCAAACGTGTCATATTCAAGAGTTTAAATTGTATCATTCAAGTAAATTCTTATCAGTGAGCATATTTGCGAGCTTGTTGCCTGGTATTAACTTTGGCTTGCATGCGCTCTTTATTATTAGCATAGCCTTCATGAAGCCCTAGTGGTACTAAATGATTCCAAAGTGCTGTAATTTTTTACTTTTGATAGAGATTTTTAAGGAGGGCACAACTATCTATACCACTCGAAGAGAGTGATCATTGTGAACGTTATTGGTAAAACTATTAACCGTGAGTAAAAAATTATAGCATTCATAAATCATATGGTGTGGCTACACTAAACATAAATTAAGTGTAGTGTGGAATAGTTTTATGATTTAATTGTTTTTTTTTCACTTTTATTAATTTTTATGCATTTGAGGATTTGGGTTGTCACGCTCCGGCAAGAGTCCGATCAAGTTAAGAGCATCTCCTACAGTGATATTGCAAAGCTTCCTCAAGCGGAGCTTTAACCCGTAAAGGACCACGACCACTTTCGCTCTAAAACCAGTCCAAAACTGCCACTGCCAAAAAGAGATTTTACATGAAAATCCACTTTAAGTAATCCACTTTAAGTGGTACTAACTTTCAAACCACAAATCCAAAAAATAAAATAAAAACAAGTCTACAAAGACCTTATCAGAGGCAATCTAGAATAAAAATATCAGAGAAAAAGGATTTTTTTTTTCAAATTTTAGGAACCTGCCCAAAATAAAAAAATCCCCCCAAAGGAGATTTGGTCCTTTAGGGGTTAACAGCTGAACTTAGTAAATAGGATGGAGTTCACAAAGCCTATCCAAGCAGCCACGAGGCTACAGCAACCGCGTCCACATCCTCAACTTAACTTCCACGCCAAAAAACAGAATTACGTGTCTTTCTGCGCATTGAAACAATGGAGTGCTCATATTCTGGGCATGCAAAGAAGGACACCACAATTTTTGGAAAGAGAGCCAGGTCTTGAACAAGGGCACTATAAATATGGCCCTTTCTTGCATATGGACACCAGATTTAGAGGGAGCATTGGAATTTTTTTGCGTGCGAGGGCCTTGGTGGAGAGCCATAAACTCCATTTGAACTTAAAACCTCCCATCGAGGAACCTGTCTAGGGCGATGCATGGGATGCTTTAATATATAATATACAAAGAACTCCGGTCTTTAAGGGGGCCGGAGTGAATAAAATTTTTGTTCGTTCTACCACTAAATCCATGTCTACCAGACAAAGGTTTAGTAGTATGGAACTACTCCCTCCTCTAGAGGGTAGACACTATGTAACCAATAACCAGCAGCCAATAACCAGTAACCAGAGACCAAGGACCAACCAGGGCCACAGGGCTCTATCCCAAGAGGTGATCTTTAAAGATTAACTGTGTGTTTGGAGAGGTTTAAGGTGTATCATGTAAATCTGTAAGGGGTTGGTTATTTTCTAGTTTGCGTTTATGTAGAAGTATGGACATTGCATGTTTTATAGCGATGGTGTTATTTTTTGTGAATGTATTTTTAATTGAATTAGTAGGGATATTGAATGTTTTTTCAAGACTTTTCGTAGAGGGAATAAAGGTAGTAGCTCTAGCTCTAGCGGCAATGACAATAAGGGGGTCAACTTTCCATCCAAGATGTGCAATGTCACTAACAAGTGGTTGGTATTTATTAAAAAAAATCAATTGCTTTTGGAGAAAATTTGTCATTACAATATTTTTATTTGATAAATTGGATGGTAAGGTTTGAATTTATGTGGTCCGGTGGGGGGTCTTTATATGGTAATCCTTTGATGCGTAGTATGTCTGGTTTAAATCTAGCATTAGAGTGGCATCTTTGGGTTCCACATGTGCATGGAAGTAGCCATGACGGGACCGTGTTTTCTTGTGGATTCTTATTGAAGTTTTAAGCATTCATAAGTATAAAGCATCGTGATTTATTGGAGGATATTATTAGTTTACGGATTTCCCATACCGCATTATTGTGCCTTTTGACAATTAGGGAGTGTATATGATGGTTTTGGCATTTGAGGAGTACGTGTAGCTATGTGTCCGGGTGTGTGAATGCGCATATTGGGCATGTTATGGATGGAAAAATTTCAATACCAAAGAAAAGTTGTTTGCGGACATTTCCCATCTAATGTCTTGTACAAAATTTGATAATGCATGTTTTTTGTGAGTATGTAATTGTGGGATTTTTCCAAAAGTTTGTAGAAAGTTCACTATCAATGTTGCTATAACCGGTCCATTTATCTATGATAGAAAAAAATTCTAAGATTAGATTAAGGTTGTCAATTGAATTTTGTTTTTTGAGGTATTTAATAAAAAATCTAATGGGGCCTTTGTCGAGGGTGTCTTCTGTAGAAGACCAACTTTCTCTTTAGAGGTAGCATGGGGTAGCATGGGCGTACTCATGCGGGTGTTTGACATTTCTATGGGATTTACTTAGTCCATCTTTGGCTAGTTTATCCGCTTGTTTGTTTCCTTTTATATTGACAAGTGCTCTAACTTAATAAAGGATTGTAGTTTGTGTGCGATTTTGTAACATTTGAACCATAGATGTTAGTATGGCTTGGTCGGGGTGGCTATTGTGGAGGGTAGGGTGTGTTATTTGTGTGTTTAATAGGTATAATATGTTTATACAATTTGTAAAGATGTGAGCAGATTCATTAGCATATTTTGTAGTGATAATTTGGAGGGCTTTTATTGAGGGCCATCATTTATGCTCTATGTATTTTGAAGTCCGTAGAGTCTTTTGAATATTTTTATTTCTTTGGTTGAGTCGTATATATCATATCCAGCTTTTTCTCTGTGCCAATGTCCCAGGCTGACTTCTGTTGGTTCTTTGAAGGAACCATTTGTATAGTAACTATATGGAGAGGATAATTTTAACCCCTAAAAGACCAAGTGTCAAAAATGGGTTTTATGAAAGTTTGGTCAGGTTCCTATCGTGTCAATTTCCAACATTCTTCTTAGAAATTTTTACTATAAAAAGGCATTACAAAGACCTTGGTGGGAAAACAATTTTTTCCTAAATTTGACATTCGATGAAAAAGTTATAGGGTTTTGAATTTCAAATGGGGAGAGCGGGCACCTCGGGCACCTCCAAAAACTTTTGCTAGGACATTCTATTGAATGTGAGATTTTCAATACTTGCAAGTAATATTATTTTCCTTCATATTTTTCAAAAAATAGTTCTTGTCTTTAGTGAAAAATAGCATACCAACCCAAGTCAAACATTTTCACACATTGGAGTTTTCTTGAAAGTACTTGGGGTTTAAACCCTGATTGTCACTCCAAAACACTAATAGGGGTTGTACACCTGAAAGTCCACTTGTTTTTGAGAAACATGGTGGTTTGGTTAACTTTGGGGTTTATTCCATAAACTATGGTCCTTTGTCAGCCAACCAACATGCTACAGGGTTAATCATCTAGGCAGAGTCACCGTCCAAACATAGATGCAAGGTGGCATTGGTGACTCCAAATTACTAATTTGATTACATTAGCTTGTTCCATGCGCGTGGCCCATAAAATATGTAGGGTGAGAATTTTCACCCTGCAAATATTGCCGTTTTTAAATCTCACCGTGCTATGGTGAATAGAGAAAGACACAAGGTCTTTAAAGGATGCTGCACCGGGTCTTTCGTGTTGACACAAGGTAGCCACCCTTTAAAACTCAGACTTTCAGGAAAACTCTATTGTCACTCATTGTTGGGCAAGGTACCAAAATAACTTCTTCTTTTCTACATAAAACCTAGATATCTTTATATTTTTCACTTTTCATCTCATCCGCACTACTATGTGGTGTAAACCTTCTTATTGACCATTCGGATTATCAATCTAAAACATTTTAAGTTCACAAAAATTAAAGTGCAATTTAACAAATTTTGAACCTCCACTCCTTGCAGAGTTGTATTGAATATGCTACACCCGTCCTCTACCTCTTAAAATTGGTGTGTAAGGAGCTAACATCATGTTTAACAAGATGGTAATGGATTTAGACCTTGTGTAGTGCAAAAAATTGACACGGTCTACTGATCCATTGAACGGAGGGAAGAGAATGAACCATTTGATTGACTTCAAATACTATAATCTTTCAATCCGTGCAATCAAAGTTTATGAAATTTTGAGAGTATATTACTTAATAAGTCTTAATTGAGATCCTACGGTCAGATCTAGAAATCAAAGTTTTTGTTTCGTTCTTTGTTGATTGCACTAGAATCCAACAATTTTGAAGTGTTTTTGGTGTAAAACCGTCATGGTACCTTAGGGATTAGGGAGGCATGGCTTCTCTATGTAGAGAGGTGGATTTGTGTTGTATTTGAATATTTAAGATGGGACCATTTTTTGATACGGTTCACTAGGGTTTGAGGAGGTGTTGGTGGAGTAATTTTTTATGTATTCAACTTATGTTGAGGTTATTTGTTATAGAGGTAAGTGTGTCAAGTTGTTCCAAAGTAGCAATGTTATTATTTTGATGGTGAATGCATATTATTCGTATAGTAGATGGTTCAATTTTGGGTTTATTTGATAATTCGGGTGGTAAGGTGGGTTCTTCATATGGTACCGTGTGCGCCTCGAGTAGAGCTACGATGTGGGAGTCTCGGAATGGGCCTAAGTGTGGGTAAAAGTTTTGGTACTAGTTATTGTCTGGTGTGATGATAAGAGTGGAAGTAGAGTTTGCATCATTTTTGGCCACAAGACTTGCCCATTGTATTGTTTGTTGTGTTTATTCTATATTGTGGAGGTGCGCAATACCATTTCCAATTCATTTGTGGTTAAAGGCGTTTCCTAGTGAGCCAAAAATTTAGTCCCTTTCAAAAGTTGAATAGAATTTAGTTAATTGGGTGGTGCATGTGATAGGGGATGAAAAGTGTGAGTGTTGGATGTTGAAGGTTGAGATTAGTGAGTCTAGAATGGGTGTGGGTAATGTATATTGTGCAAGTTTAAAAGGGCCATTTTTTGAGATGCAATATTTATATCTTTCATATAGCCATACTATTTTAGTTTTGGATGGTTGGGTTATTGGCTCTCTATGTTTGTGGGGGTTTGCAATTTGTTATGATATTGGTTTTGTAACTATTGGAGTCTAGTGACAAGGATAGTGATTAGATGCCTCCCTTTGTCTTCGTATACATTTGCGTGACCTACATTAATTTTGACTGTGTTGTTTGATGTGAAAATGTCTTTTTTGGGGTTGCATTTGGTTATGTGTATATTGAGGAGGGAGGTGATTATGGGTGGGGTATCAAATCTTGAGTCACAAAATTGTCCTTGGGGGTGGTGTGCTTGAATGATTTCTAAGTAGAATTTGTTTTGGGTGTTTTGATAATATTGTGATAATTGTGTGGAGTTATGGGTAGAGGTGTTTAGGTCATGCCATGGAAAGAGGTTTAGTTCGGGTAACCATTTGTTGTAGGTGTTGTTATTGTATTGCTATTGACATAAAAATTTGGTATCATTCTTTATAATTTTGTTTGAGTCAATATGTTTTCGATGTTTATGGTCAATACCAAGATTTATGAAGTATGTGGATGGGTTTTTGAGGACGTGTATTGGAGGGGGAGAATGGAGTGGATGCGGAGAGTGGGGGGGTGAGTTGACAGGGGGTTGTTTTGGATTGGATGTCGTTGTTGGTGGTGATATATGTGTCTTTGAGTGTGTAGGGTTTTGGATGTGTGGACCACGGTGAGACGCATGTATTAGGGCATGGAGGGTAGCAAAATAGTAGTTGGGCAATATTAAGGGTGCTTTTTACTAGTTTGGACGTTGTAGCATGAAATGTTTTGAAGTCAGTGTCGTACATAGTGTGTGTTTCTTTTGGTAGTGTAATTTGTTTTGAGGCGGTAATATAAACTATTAAAGGTTTTTGAAAAAGTTTTGGGAGAGGTGTTGGTTAATTCTTGTGCCATTTCGGATTTCTTGTAGCCCCATTTGTTCCAAAGGTGAGGGTTCTAAGAATAAATCCAAGAGTGTGCTTTTTAGGTAAACTTTTGCTTCATTTTTTAGTAGAGAAAGTGTTTGGATGATTGGTGATCTAATGCAATCGGCTATGTTTATTCTAGGGATGTTTTTAGCACCTCCATATTTGGTGAGGATAGATTTTTTTGTCGACACAAGCAAAGAGAACCTTTACTGCAAAGAAAAGAAGGAGAACAACAAAGAAAAAGAGCAGACTTCTCCAGGACCAGGGAGGCCGGGCAAAACGCCCGGGCCAGAGTTAGGTGTTAATAGGGGGGTTAGACCTAGAGTTAGTCCTACGAGAATTGTACTACAAATGCTAGTGCGGTTTCTCGGCAACCCATGAGGCTAGAACATCGTTGCAGCATCAAAGATCCTTAAATCGCTTAGTGAATTTTGCACTCTTCCCCGGACTTTGGCGACACCGCGTTTGAGTCTTGGACCACGCCACACGACCGTAGTCCACGATACCAAGCCAAAGTTTAGATCTAAGTTTCTGCTTAGACCACTTGGAGTTGTTGAAGGCAGCGTTGTTCTTCTCACTCCAGAGCTGCTCAGCTGCCACATAATAACTCCTCTCAACAGAAGCCAGATCTTACTGATGGGAGCAAAACGCCTCGGAATGCGGTGGCCAAAGATGCCGTGTTTCTAGGTTAGATTGATCCCACGGGCTTGCGTAATCCCACCAAGATCATTACGATCCCCGCTCTCGCTATTGCTTTCCGACTGTAAAAGATGCGGAGAGGGGGGCTCTTCGTGCATCAAGTTCCTCTGTTGGCTAGGGACAGGTGTGGGAATCCGTTCCCACAAGGTTTCGGAAGTTAACCTAATAATCTGGCAAAAACAAAAAAAAATTTAGTGTTAGAATGTTAGAATTATAGGTTTGAACCATAGAATAGATAAATAAGAAATAAGACAACCTAGGGGTACCAAAGATCCTTAAAAGCACTTAGGAATTACCATAAATCCAAGGGATCTGGAACCGGAGAGAACACTCACACCCGGAACCTGCTGGAAGCATCCGGAACCGGAAGTAAACCGAAGCCAGAAGGCACCCGAATCCGGAGTTGGTCAGGAGCCGGAACCGCTATTATGACCGTAACGGCCGTCCGTACACCACCGAGAGTATTAAAGCAAGAAGTTAGGTCTGACGCCCCACACTTCTTGGCTTACTCTTTTCCCTTCGCTCTTGCGTCTTGCCTTCTTGATTTCCCTAGAACGGAAGTGTTCCCAGTAGAGAGAGTGTGTGGTGAGGTCAGTGCGTGCAGGTGGTACCGGAGAGACTGCGAGAAATTTCTGCAGAAATGGCGGAAGGAGAACCTTCCCGGGCTACTCGAGGTACGACGATGCAACTGGCGGTTCAACGGGTAGTCCCGATCATACCGACAGACCCGGAGGAGAAGGCCGTCCTCGAACACTACCTCACCAACATGGGCTGCCGCGGGCTTCTCGACGTTGCGTGGGGTGCGAAGGAGGCGAAGCTGGTGGTGGAGTTACTCGGTGCACCGGACAACCAATACGACGGCACCATACGAGCTCACCCCGAGACATGGGGTATTCCGGAGTGGCAGCGTACCTACTCTTTCAATAGCGGAACCGTCAAGACAACGGAGCGGAACGACGACATCCTCGGGGACGAGTTCACGAAGCAAGCCGACCCCAATGAAGGCTACAATACCGACGACCTCCGGCATCAAGACGCGCAAATTGTGGTAAGATTCTTGAACCCGATCTTTCACCCGGAGAAACCTAAACGGGTGGTGTCTAAATGGGCCACCACCATACTAGGTTCGATGAGGGAGAAATTTAGTGCAGATTGGGCCTCGCTTACGAGCGAGATGATCAACCGGATGGTGAGAGGGCTCCAGAAGTCGAAGAGGGCCGGCACCCCTCTTCCCTCGTACCTCACTCACCTCTACGCGCAACACGATGTGCTTACCCCGGACGAGCAAGATGCATACGAGCTGCTGCTGGAGATCCAGAACTATGGCAGTCCGGAACCAGGAGACGATAACGAGGTTGTGGAGGACGCGGAGACTTCCTTGCCCGAGGTTGTTCCCCAAACCCGGAAGAGGAGCAGATCTATACCGTGGGAGTCAACAGCGGGACCATCTACATCGATTCAGCCAATGGGTGAGCAACCTCCGCAAGACCCCAGGCCAGCTCCACGTGAAGGTCGCATTCCTCCGGCGGAGCCCTCGCACCTTGTTGGACTCGATGGGCTTGACCTACTGGAGCTCATTCAACATGCAGGTTGGCGTGCGGCGATCGTGTGCCAATCCGAAGCACGATTAAGAGAAGTCTTGGACGGCATTCGTCGGGAGCTGGAGGTGGAGAGGGTCGTGGAGACACCGACAGCGATCCAAGACCTGCAGAAAAACACGCTCCGACTTCAAGCCTTGGAGATCCAACATGCTGCTATCATCCGGAGTCGAGACAAGTTTGCCGCCACATGCGACGAGACGCTTACGGCATTGACAACATCCTGGAAGAAGCTGAAGGAAGCGGAAGATCGAGCAGACGCTGCCGCACAGGCCTTGACGGAGGTACGCGCAGCATTAGCCTTTCCGGTTGACACTGTCAACCGGAGTCTTCTCTTCACAGATCAGCTCGTGAAGGAAGGCAAACTGAACCGGATCCAAATCATACGGTTCTTGCACGACCACGGCAAGAAGATGGAGAAGATATGGAGTCGGATGTAGGAACTGGTGGCCAACCTGCCCACTCAGGGACCGGAGAACCGGAGCACCCAAGCACCGAAGGACATCGCAGTTCCGGTCCGTATCCGGACGTCTCCGGACCTTCAAGCGTACACCCGAAGGCTTCCGGGAAGCAGACGGAGACCCCGACTCCGTCAGAGCCTACTGCACCCATAACCTGCAATCCTCCCGACAACCCGAACCCCGGTATTGGAAGGCACTGGATGGAGTTACTACTGGAGGTAAGTCAGGGCGAAACCCCTTCTCCCATCCGGCCTGCACCTACTCCTCCTTCATCAGGCCGCCGAAAGTCCACTCCACTACTCGCTAGGCGTTTGGCGACGGATCTTCCTAGTCCCGGAGCCGAATTCCAAGGCTGTGTTGAAGCTCCGGAGACCATTGTGGTGGATTCCACCTCCGAGCCCCCTCCATCGGCAGCATCACAGCCTCCAACTTCCGGAGCCGGATCACAAGACCTTCTGGCAACTTCTACTCCCCAGCGGAGGACGGCCGGCAAGGCCAAGGCAGAAGCATCTACGAGGTGTACCAGTCCTAGATTCAAGAACGTTGGATCACCCCCTTAGGTAGATTAGATTTAGGAGTAGTAGCAGCTTAGGGATCGGAATTAGGTAGCGATTAACGATGGGGCCCAGAGTTGCACCCAGCTACTTAATCCGGAAACTAAGTCTTCCGGAAACTTGGAACACTTCCGGAATTTTGCGTACTTTTCGGATGTCCGGAATCCGGACCCGGGAAAATAGGATCTGAGATTCACTTTTCCGGATTTTTCGGGATAAGATCCCTAACTTTAGGGATAAGATCCCCCGGATTTCTCGTAGATAGGATAAGCCTTAAATTAGAAATAGTTCTAAGTACTTAGTAGATGGGTTTTGGAAAACTCACCACCTTGTTTCTTTTCCTTTACGTTGAATATATTTCAGAGCTTTCACTGGATTTGCTACCTAGTACTTGTGAAGAGAGTTATTTTATGTGTAAGTTATTTTACGTGTAAGTTTCTTCGAAGAGAAGGCTGTTTTGTTGAGCTAAGGAGTGAACCGGCTTGGATCTTCAGCAGGGGAGTGTCCGGAATAACTGGAGGAGGTTGCAGAGGTGTTTCTGGTCACCTTCAGAAGTCCGGAAGAACCAGGAGGGGAAGAGATCTATTGCAGAGGTGTTCCTGGTAGTCTCTAGGGCATGGAATAGTCCCTGTGAACCCGGATTCCGGTCCAAAACCGGAGTTTACCCCCACGATAGGAAAAACCTGCTATGTGAGTCTAGAAGGAGTCCTCCCCAGTGAAACTACATTACTATCTTTGTAGGGCTACAAAAGTGCTACCGGAACGTCGTTGTGGTCGGGACGTACCTTTGTGTGACCGCATCCGGAAGGCCTTCTGGATGTCGTGAGAGTTACGTCTAGGAGCAACACCATACCACCGGTTAGTAGATTAGGGGGGGAAGTGATTGTCCGGTCACTATAAACACCAGGGCAGTGGGTGTCTAGCCACTTAAAGTCACAAGGCAGTGGGGAATCCGGCCACTTACACAAAATAGGATCAGTGGCCTTCCGGTCACTCGTTTAAACCTTCCAGAAGCCGCTCTGAGGAGGAACAGAGGTAAATCAAACTACCCTCCTGGTTTTCGGAAACCATTTCCGGGAACAACTGTATATACCTTCCGGAAACTAGTTCCAGAAAGTTTTGCTTGGATTTCGGAATCCGGAAGGATCCGAAACTATTACTGAATAGATTAACTAACCTAGGTGATGAATAGAGTAGTGGTTTTGGGATAATTTGAAAGGATAAATAGATCTCTGTGGGAACGAAACCAGAGTGGTTTACTTTGGAAGCACTTAGTGACGATTGAGTGCATTCCGGAGGAATACTGACTCTGCAAACTACGACAACAGGCCTGGGGACTCCACGCTGCCGACGCCACTGCATGCATTTCTTTGCCTCCAGCCTCTCTTTTCTTTTGCGAGACGTGTGTTTATCAGGACAGCGGGGGAGTAACTGAGGTGCCAAGTCAGCATACCATGACGAGGTCTCTTGAGTGGAGTTGTACTCCTAGAATCCATGCAAAATGGTTTTTGGTGTCCCACGTTCATCGATAGGGCAACTTTTGTCAAAAGAAGACTGCACTTTCCCTGTCCACACGTTCACCGCGATGGCCTTATGCCAGATGGCCCAAATGACGCCAACTTGCTTTTGGGCCCTATCTGTGTCCCAAATATTAAGCCATTTCATCTTATAGAAGGAAGTGAGGATCATGTCCCACTTGTTAATGACAATCAAGGGAGCTTCATGCCGATGCAATAAGAGATTGCGACCAAGTTTTGCCGAGAACTCCATGAACGGGACTCTCCATTCCAAATAGAACGCTCTGGGTCCCAGTTCAACAGATCGCTCCTACCATAAAATAAGTGCATGACGATTTTTTTGGGACCTCTAGTCACCTTGACAACTCTAACCACGCGATGCATGCCAAAATGTGTGGAGATCCAGTCATCCACTGTCGTAGCGACGTAGTCTAGTGGTTTGTTATTCTTAAAGTTAACCAAAATTAACCTTAAACAAGCCCACCTAACCAGGTCGTTTCCAGGGATTTTTATCGTGCATCAAACTCTTTAAATCTTAACAACACTTCACACTTAATACCTCAGCATATCCCGGTGGATGGCTTCCCCGGTACCTTAATAACCGGTAACAAGTAACCACAAGTGTTTCAGTTAAACTCTATTTTCCGATAAGTTTTTACAGTGCCCAGAAAGTCACTGCCCTTTGTTCTCGCAGTCTAGAGGCCACAATATCCACAATCTAACCTTACACCTAGAAAGAGTTAAAAATGTCGCATCCGGTTTACCGGTCTTCACAATCTACCGGAAACTTGTTCCGGTAAACCGATCACGCAAGCCCCGGTTCCAACTACAACTACACCCAATGAATCAATCAAAGAATAAACAAGACTCACAACAAGTTAGTGCTAAGCAAATCATATGAGCAAGACAACCTTCCACGGGGATCGTTGGAACTCGTCCAGTGCAAGGATAATAACCCCGCAATTTTTTTCGGACTCAGGCTTAGCCGGGATCTCTCCTGGTGTACAAAAGGGGGGATATCACCCCTCCTCTCCACCAATCAAAACACTTTCCACTTAAGAGAGGCTATCATGAA
This sequence comes from Bryoerythrophyllum caledonicum, assembly GCA_963971425.1. NCBI lineage: Eukaryota > Viridiplantae > Streptophyta > Bryopsida > Pottiales > Pottiaceae > Bryoerythrophyllum > Bryoerythrophyllum caledonicum. The sequence continues at coordinate 21,049,704 of OZ020518.1, forward strand.
TAGCTGTGGGATTTCCGGATCCCATCTGGTAAAGCAACCCTTTCCGGTCCACCGGTGAAGGGTCTGGAGCATAGATCCCGGATCTCATTCCACCTATCTAACCTGGATATCCTACACCCTCGGGAAGTCTCTGCTCAGAGTCAATCATATAACACACAACAAGTCACAACCTTGCACACCTGGCAAAAAGAGACTAGGAGGACTCAACTCTCTCCACCTCTACTTGCACAAGCTCAACAAAAGACTCTAGACACAAGCCATGAAGGCAAGACACGAGCAAAGAAACAAAGAGAAGAGTACTTGACACAAGAGCCTAAGGCTCTTTAAGTACACAAAGGCTACTAGCTACCCTCCAGTACTAGATCCCCAAAAGGTGGAAATGACATTTAGAGCATGCACTAAAGTCAATAGCTTCCCCCCAAACTAGATCTCTAAAAGGTGGAAATGGTATCTAGAGAGTGCACTAAAGTCAATAGCTACCCTCTAAAAGTAGATCCACAAAAAGACAAAATGGCATCTAGATCCTAAAATCAAGGGTAGCCTGGTCACCGGCGGATTGCCGGTAGACTGGTAAACCGGAAGACTCCCGGTCCGGGACCGATGAACCTTTCTATAACAAAAGTAAGTAGCCGGAAAAACCACTCAAGTCGTAGAGACCGGGTGCACAATCGGGCCCCATCGACATCATTACTTTCACCCTAGTGTTTATATCTAGCAACTTTAACAACATCCCATCAACCTGTGGGATAAATCAACAATACACATAACATATAACAAAGGCTCAACCAGAAGACTCTTCCGGTTGATCCATGTAGGGATTGTCAATACGGTTGGAAATACTCACATGGTGAAGAAAATCCATCGGAAGCTTGGATGTCTCAACCGGGAGGTCTACCGGTGGAGTGGGAATATCCACCGAAAGGGTGGATGTATCTTTAGATATACGAGGAGTCTCCTTGAGATCAATAAGTATGACCATAGAAGACTCCACCAAGGACTTCGGTAGTAAGGAAGGGAGGTCAACCGGTTCCTTCCTGATAGAGTTTACCGAGAGGCCTTGTTTTCTCTTATAAACCTTCATACCCCACTCCTTGGAGAATGGGAAATCCACCCAACTCACCGGTGTTTGAGTGGGTGATTCATCTTCCTCTAAAGAGGAAGATTTGGCATAGACCAATTTTCTCTTCTTCCGGGGTGGACTTCGGTCTTGCAACTATGTGGTGGTACTTGGTCGCTCGGCAAGCATCTTGGTCAACGTTACGATAGTCTCTTGGAACGTAGTCTTCGAGTCATGGAGCTCCTTTTGAGTAGCCCAAAGATCCCTCTTCATCCTGGCCACTAGCTCATGCTTCTCTCGGGCCAAGGATGCAATACGAGTCGCTTGTTGCTTGTGTGCACGCCCATTGAAATGTGTGGGTGCAATCTGGTCTCGCCAAAACCCGCCTTCCATCCCGTCTTCTCCTATCCCATGAAAACCAAATTCGGCTTTTCTCTCGAAATGTATCTTCAACCGAGAGTGTTGTCTTTAGTTCTTGGAATAATTGTTTATCTTCTTCAGTACAACAGAACTCATAAAAATTGGATTTGACTTCCTTTGATTTCACAAAGTTCCAATCTTCTGTAAGCAGCCATCGGCAGTCGCGGGGTCGCGTTCGAAGTAGCTCTCCCCAGAGGTCACATTGCTCGGAGGGACTGTGTGGACTATTAATGTTGAGGATGGCAACATAGCCACCCGGGAGTCCTACAAACTTAACTCATTATGCTCTGCCACCTTGGACATGCCCTTGGTCGCATATCAAGTGCTTGAGTTTGGGTGACACCCACATATCTGTGCCTCCGCTCGCGGCTCCGTCTTCTTGTCCTACATTATTATGAGCCACTTGTAAACCACTCTGGTTTCGTTCCCACAGAGATCTATTGATCTTTTCAGAATATCCAATATCATCTAAACTATCAATTACTTAGGTTAGCTATTCTGTTTACTTCCGGATTCCGGAATTCATACACAGCTTTCCAGAACTAGTATCCGGAAAGTATACAATAGTTTTCCGGATCTAGTTCCCAAACAACCAAAAGGTGGTTTGATTTATTTCTGTTCCTCCTCAGAGAGGCTTCCGGAAGGATTAAACGAGTGACCGGAAGGTCAGTGATCCTATTTTGTGTAAGTGGCTGGATTCTCCACTGCCTTGTGACTTTAAGTGGCTAGACACCCACTGCCCTGGAATTTATAGTGACCACACAAACACTCTCCCTACTCTGCTAACCGGTGATTAATTGTTGCTACTAGACCTATACTCTCACGACATCCGGATGGCCTTCCGGACGCGGTCACGCAGAGACAAGTCCGGACTACAACGACGTTCTGGTAGCACTGTTGTAATTCTCCGGAGAAAGTGGCATAGTTTACTGGGGAGGACTCCTAGACTTATAGAACAAACTTTTTTCCTATCGTGGGGGTAAACTCCGGCTTTTGACTGGAATCCGGATTCATACGGATTCTTACGTGCCCTAGAGACTACCAGGAACACCTCTGCAATACCCCTCCAGCTCTTCCGGGCGTTCTCCCGATGTAGATCCCAACCGGCTCACTCCCAAGTAAGATCAAGTACCACTCCCTTCAAAAGAACTTCCACAACAAATTCTACAACAATGGATCCTGTACCTCACAAAGATAATAATTCTCGGCACAAGAACTAGGTAGCAATTCTAGTAATAGCTCCAAAATATATTCAACGTAAGGAAAAACAAGACAACGAGTTTCTAACACTCATCTACTAAGTACTAACTCAGTTTTATTAATCTTAGCTTTACCCTATCCACTAGAAATCCGGAGGATCTCATCTCTCAAAAGTCAGGGCTTATCCCAAAAAATCCGGAAAAGAGAATTTCTGAATCCGAAATTCTCGGGTCCAGATTCCGGACATCCGGAAAAATTGCTGAAGTCCGAAAATTTACAAAATGCCTTAGTGCCTCGGTTAAGTAGCCGGGTGCAACTCTGAGCCCCATCGTTAATCGCTTCCTAACCTCGATCACCAAACAACTCTTAATTCTAAATCTAAATCAATCTAAGAAGGTGATCCAACGCTCTTGAATCTTGGACTGGTACTCCTCGTTGAAGCCTCTGCTTTGGCCTTGCCAATCTTCCTTTGCTGGGGCGTCGTAGCTGCGGTCATCTTTGGTGATCCGGCTCCGGAAGGTGGTACCGGTGGTGTTGTCGGCGGGATTGGTTCTGTGTTGGCATCTGCCACGGTAACCTCGAGAGCTTGAGAAAAGCCCTGGAACTAGGCTCCGGGACTGGGAGGGTCCGTCGCCAAACGCCGAGCAAGCGGGAGTGTCGACTTTCGGCGGCTCGATGAAGGAGGAGTAGGTGCAGGTTGGATGGGAGAGGGTGTTTCTTCCGGACTTACCTCCGGAAGTAAATCCGTCGAGTGCTTGTCTATACCTGCGTTTGGATTACCATGGGGGCTGCAGCTCATGGGTGCAACGGTCTCCGGTTGGGTCATGATCGCCTTCTGCTTTCCGGAAGGCTTGGGATGCACTCTCGATGTTCCAGCTTCATTTGGAGCGGTCCGGACTCGGACCGGAAGGGCTCGGTCCTCCGGTGCTTGGGTACTCCGAGTCTCCGGTCCTTCCGTAGTCATGTTGGCCACCAGGTCTTGCATCCGGCTCCACGTCTTCTCCATCTTCCTGCTATGGTTGTGGAGAAATCTGAAGATCTTGACCCTATTCATCTTGTCATCTTTCTCCAGCTGATTTGTGAAGAGGAGACTCCGGTTGACAGTGTCAACCGGAAACGTAAGAGCTGATCTTACCTCTGTCAAGGCGTGGGCGGAGGCATTTGCTCGATCCTCGGCTTCCTTCCACTTCTCTTTGGATTCCGCCAGCGCCGTAAAGGTCTTATCCAGCTTTGCAACGAACTGGTCGCGACATCGGATGATGGCTGCGTTCTGATCTTCCAAGGCCCGAAGTCGGAGTGTGTTCTTCCGAAGCTCTGCGATTGCTGTAGGTATGTCCACCATCTTCTCTACCTCTAGCTCCTTCCGAATACCATCTTGAATCTGCACATGTCTCGCCTCGGATTGGCACACGATGGCCGCACGCCATCCCACATGCTCGATGAGCTCCAACATGTCGGGTCCGTTTACTCCTACGAGTGTCGGTGGCTCCGCCGGAGGTATACGACCTTCTTGTGGAATTGCTCCGGATTTTCCCTGAGCTTGTGTACATGTGGCCTCGTTCGATGCAGTGGGTCCCGGTGTTGACTCTCTTTGCACATATCGGTTGCTCTTCCGTTGTTGGGGAACTGATTCGGGTGTTGGCACTTCGACGATCTCCATACCTTCGTCGTCGGATGCAGGTTCCGGACCGCCGTAGGTCTGGATGCTTAGCAACTCCTCATATGCGTCTTGCTCGTGCGGCGTAAGAACGTGGTGTTGAGCATAGAAATGGGTGAGATAAGAGGGAAGGGGGGTTCCAGCTCTCTTCATCTTCAGGAGCCCTTTCACCATCCGGGTGATCATCTCGCTCATAAGTGAGGCCCAATCTACTCTCAACTTACCTCTCATCGATCCTAGAATGGTGGTGGTCCATTTAGACACTATCCGTTTTGGTTTCTCCGGGTGGAAAATGGGGTTTAAGAACCTTACCACAATCTGCGCGTCTTGGTGTCGCAGGTCATCGTGTTGTAGCCTTCCTTGAAGTCGGCTTGCTTCGTGAACTCGTCCCCCAGGATCTTGTCGTTCCGCTCCGCCGTCTTCACGTTTCTGCTGGCGAAGGAATAGGTGCGTTGCCATCCCGGTATACCCCAGGTTTCGGGGTGAGCTCGGATAGTGCCGTCGTATTGGTTGTCCGGCGCTCCGAGCAGCTCCACCTCCAACTTCGCTTCCTTTACGCCCCATGCAACGTCGAGCAGTCCGCGGCATCCCATGTTGCTGAGGTAATGCTCGAGGACGGCCAGCTCCTTCGGGTCTATCCGTATGATTGGAATCATCCGTTGCAACGACGGCTGTGTTGTCGTACCCCACGTTGCCCGAGCAGTCCCTTCCTCCGCCATGTCTCTACTAATTCCTTACAACCTCTCCGATCACACCTGCACGCACCAACCTTACCAAGACCCTCTTTTCCAAAAACACTTTCGGTCTAACCAAATCAAGAAGATAAGAAGCAAGGGGGGAGAGAAAGAGAGCAAGCAAAGAAGTGTGAGATGACAATATAGCTTCCTGCTCTTATACTCTCGTCGATATACAGATGGCCGTTGGAGTCATGATGGCATTTCCGGTTACCGGATTATCTCCGGTTGCGGAGACTTCCAGCTCCGGATACTTCCGGAATGCTCTGATCGTGACGGTTTCTGCCGGATCCAGTTGTATCCGTACCCTTTTGATTTAGCATTCCGCTAGCGCTTTTAAAGAACTTGCCCGCCCCGTATTTGTCTTATTTTCTAAGTCTTCCTCGCTACGGTATTAGTCTATCTTTCTAACCTTTAATTACTATGTTATGTAATTGAGTGCGAGTAGAGACTTCCCGAGGGTATAGGATATCCAGGTTAGATAGGTGGAGTGAGATCAAAGATCTATGCTCCAGACCCTTCACCGGTGGGACTGAGAAGAGTTGTATTATCGGATGGGATCCGAAAAGCCCATTGCTATTTATGATAGCTTCCTTTAAGCGGGAATTGTTTGGATTGGTGGATAGGAGGGGTAATATTCCCCTTGCCGGTTCATGTGAGCCAAATAAACCGTCCCTAAAGGGTGGCTTATCTTGAACACAAGATCCTAATACGGGGCCTAGTTACTTGTGTAACCAATCCTCAGCCCATCCATACACAACTTATACAAGCATGGTGACACATCTCATGTTCACTTGGGTTCCTTGTGGTTAATTAGTGAGGTGGTGACTTAATCCAGCCTTCTAATTGAACCCACCTTTGAACAAATGTAACTTTTGCTGTAGGGCTCCGAATGCAACGTTTCCAACTCTTATGGGTTCAATTCAGCATTCCGAACTTGATTAGACCCTTAAAGATCAGGTTCAGGTTTAGGTGTGACCCTGGAACCGGTTGGCAGCAGGCAGGCTTCCCTATTTTCTACAACTTATAATCCGAATTATCTCCTTGATTCTAACTCCGATTCTTACGTTCGTTTTTTCTATTCCTATTAGTTTTTTGTGCTTAACATGATGGCAGCTTTCAATTAATCATTTGACTCGACCCTGGACCTCATAGCCAACGACCAGCAGTGCACCTTCAACATACATGTTTACTCAAAAGTTGTAGCCATTCATTCACATGCACGCCACATATACGTCACATGATCAACCCCACCTTAACACTAAGCTACTCATGAGCATCCAGCTGCGTTCTCTTATTCTTATAGAGTGATCACCTAGTTAAGTTGAGTTGACTGTAACCCTAATTCTAGTGAAATTTTGACAGCGCTTCCGCGTGACGTGTGTGAATAGAAAAATTAGGGTTCCCTTAAGCACAAGGAATTGACTACTAGCCGGGGGAAAGGAGGGGCTCCCTGATTCGATTCAATTCACCCTCCTTCCTTCAGTTTGGTCCTCCTCTTCGTGATCTCGTCCTCTTCGTGTTCTGATCCTCCTCTTCGTGATATCGTCCTCTTCGTGTACTAGTCCCCCTCTTCGTGATCTCGTCCACTTCGTGTGCTGGTCCTCTTCTTCGTGATCTCGTCCTCTTCGTATGCTGGTCCTCTTCTTCGTGATCTCGTCCTCTTCGTGTGCTGGTCCTCTTCTTCGTGATCTTGTCTTCTTCGTGTGCTGGTCCTCTTCTTCGTGATATCGTCCTCTTCGTGTGCTGGTCCTCCTCTTCGTGATCTCGTCCTCTTCGTGTGCTGGTCCTCTTCTTCGTGATCTCGTCCTCTTCGTGTGCTGGTCCTCTTCTTCGTGATCTCGTCCTCTTCGTGTTCTGGTCCTCCTCTTCGTGATCTCGTCCTCTTCGTATGCTGGTCCTCTTCTTCGTGATCTCATCCTCTTCGTGTGCTGGTCCTCTTCTTCGTGATCTCGTCCTCTTCGTGTGCTGGTCCTCTTCTTCGTGATATCGTCTTCTTCGTGTGCTGGTCCTCCTCTTCGTGATCTCGTCCTCTTCGTGTGCTGGTCCTCTTCTTCGTGATCTCGTCCTCTTCGTGTGCTGGTCCTCTTCTTCGTGATCTCGTCCTCTTCGTGTTCTGGTCCTCCTCTTCGTGATCTCGTCCTCTTCGTGTGCTGGTCCTCTTCGTGATATCCTCCTCTTCGTGATATCATCCTCTTCGTGTTCTGGTCCTCCTCTTCGTGTGCTGGTCCTCTTCTTCGTGATCTCGTCCTCTTCGTGTGCAGGTCCTCTTCGTGATATCCTCCTCTTTGTGATCTCTTCCTCTTCGTGTGCTGGTCCTCTTCTTCGTGATCTCGTCCTCATCGTGTGCTGATCGTCTTCGTGATATCGTCCTCTTTGTGTTCTGGTCCTCTTCGTGATATCGTCCTTTTCGTGTTCTGGTCCCCCTCTTCGTGATCTCGTCCTCTTCGTGTGCTGGTCCTCTTCTTGATATCCTCCTCTTCGTGATCTCTTCCTCTTCGTGTTCTGGTCCCCCTCTTTGTGATCACGTCCTCTTCGTGATCTCGTCCTCTACGTGTTCTGGTCCTCCTCTTCGTGATCTCGTCCTCTTCGTGTGCAGGTCCTCTTCTTTGTGATCTCGTCCTCTTCGCGTGTTGGTCCTCTTCGTGATCTCGTCCTCTTCGTGTTCTGGTCCTCCTCTTCGTGATCTCGTCCTCTTCGTGTGCTGGTCCTCTTCTTCGTGATCTCGTCCTCTTCGTGTGCTGATCCTCTTCGTGATATCGTCCTCTTCGGTTCCGGTTCAGCTCCTGTCCTCACCTAATTCGCACTTCCAGTGGCCGGGGCTTCCGGCTCTCATTCCCTCAATTCCTCTCTTCGCACATTCTCTCCACACCCCTGTTCTCCCTTCTCCTACGCCTCTCTAACTGAATGCCATGGCTCCAGGGAGTAACCCCGCAGCCTTCGTTCTCCTTGAGTTCCCAAAAAAGGTTCCCCGCCGCCTTTGGCCTTCTTCCATTAATGGCTTACTCCTTACAAAACCTATTAAACCTATATCTACTAATTCCGTGCCACCCTTGCATTTAACAAGAGTGGGTGTCCCACTAACCAAGGAATATCTCAATCTAAACATTGACTCCATGCCACATGGGTGTGCATGATCTCAATAAGTGAGCTATTAGCTAATTTCCAAGGGCGCTAAATCTAATTTAATCTACCTAAATTGAATTCCCCTTGCTTGGAGTTATGATTAAGTTACCAAGTGATGGTGAGGGTTGTTTCCCACTTCTTTTGGACCCCTTTTTTTCCTTTTTTTTTTCTACTTCTCCTCATCATCATTCTCCTTCTTCTAATTTTTTCCCGTGGTTTTCCCCACCACTTTCCTTTTCTTTCTTTTCTATTGTTTTTGTTCTCTTTTTTCTTTTTCCTTCTCTAGCCTTCTCTTCATTTTTCCTTCCCTGATTATTTTTTTTGGTTAACTTAATAAAACCCGTGGTCGCCATAAAGTGGATCCTATTTAAGAAATTAGTGAATGGAAAGGCCATTTAGCCATATTGATCAAAAATCATGGGTTAATCTTATTGGATTACCCACTTCAACTACTAGTTGAACCTAACACGATTGATGTGCGGTCCATTGATCGTCGGGAGCCGTTTTGGCGGCTCACACATGGCCGCCATCTGGGACAACTCGAAGAGGCAGAGAACCCAACTCTTGCGCAGGGGCATACGATCAAGTTCCATCTGCTCGTGTCCGAATGGACCGTGGTTGTAACCCCAATTTGGAGGTTCAATCGTGAAGGTTGTGAGCAATTCACACCTTGTACCCTTTGCATCGGTTGCCCGATGTTCGTGTGGGAAAATCCTCGCCGTTAATGGTTTGGAGTTGAACCGAGTTGTTGGGGAAAACCTCCTTCACAAGATATGGGCCCAACCACAGGGCATCAAACTTGCCTGGGAAATCCAGTCTCCTCGCATCTTGGAGGAGGACTAGCATGCCCGGCTGTAACGACCGGGCCTTGTTTCGCTTGTCGAAGGCGATCTTCCTTCGACGTTGGATGGCTACCATGTTCTGGGCGCTCCATCGGCGCTTCTCATCGAGCTCCTCCAATCGTTCTAACCGATCGGCTAACGACGTGGCCATGGACCATCGTTCGGTCACGGCCACTCGCAGAGAAGGGATCTCGAACTCTATTGGCAAAATGGCTTCAATGCCATATACCAACAAAAAGGGGGTAGCATGGGTGGTCACCTTGAAGGTGGTTTGGTAAGCCCATAATGCGGCGGGGAGCTTCACGTCCCAATCCCTCTTGGAATCGGTGACCGTCTTCCTCAAAATATTCACGAGGGTTTGGTTGACCCGCTCGGTGTGACCATTGGTTTGAGGATGATAAGGGGTGGTCTTACGATGGTTGATCTTGAACCGGGTGGTCATGGCTTCGATCATCTCGTTCAAAAAATGTTTCCCCCTATCACTAATGAGGATTTTGGGACAACCAAACCGAGTAATGATTTGCTCGAACAAGAACTTGGCCGCATGATTAGCATCATTGGTTTTCACGGCTCGAGCCTCGGCCCACTTGGTGAGATATTCGGTTGCCACCACAATGTGCCTCATCCCACTAGAAGAGCTCGGATGCACCTCCCCCTCATGAGAGACTACCATCAACTTCCAGTCATCGTGATGTACGTGTGGTTGTTGAGTAGGTCCCTTATACCAATCATTTGGAACTTGGGGGTACGTTGCCCCCGAACCGCTTGCTAGAATACCGGTGGATGTCCTCCTAAAGTGGAGAGATGGGTTGAGAGGGCCCTCATCGATTAACACCTCCAACTCCATCCCTTGGGTGCCATCGATGTCCAGTCCGAACGCTGCTGCGAGTTCTAGGTCATCTAGGAGAGGAACTAGGCTAAGTTCCAACTCGGTTTCCATTCCAATGAGCTCACCGTGTATGAAATGCACAGATATGGCTTCATCCGTGCTCGAGGTGGGGTGCTCCCTCAACCAGTCTACAAATTCCCCGGTGGGAACCCACTCATAAAGGCCCGGTCCCATGCTTTTACATGGCATCCCATTGGCCCTCGAGGGTTGGACTCTATCCACCGCCTTGTGTGGTGCGAACCTCACTCTCTTGGGGGGTTCTTTTGTCAACACCTCTTGTGACTCATCGTCCAAAGAGCCCATACAACCATGGCATAGTCCTAGCCTACTCGGTTGGATATGGACCGTAGTGGGGTTCTCAGGGGGCCCGTAGGTGATGTTGGGGTTCGGCCCTCCCCATTCTACCGTGGCATTGGCAATTCGCAACCAAGGCCTACCTAGTAGCAAGGGGTATGCTTCCTTGTTGGAGTGCATTCGAATGACTTGGAAGGTGAGGGAATACTCTACACCCCCCGTGGTGATTTTACAACCACTAACATGGCCTAACGGTTTCACCGAGCTTTGATTAGCCATGTTGATGATGTATGGTGATGGTTCAGTGATGTCTAGACCCAATTTCTCCATAGTTGAGAGGGGCATGATGTTCAAACCACTACCACCGTCGACTAGTACGTTGGGTACCACCTTATCTACTATTGAGACCTCAATTTGAACCGCCTTGACTTCGATATTGGGGTGTGCGGATTTTACACGAGCCACCAACCTAACCTTTGCCTTAGGCCTCCGCTTCACCGGGGTGCCCGACCTAAGGACCTTCCTCATGGGTGGAGATACCTCCAATAGTTGGGCTATGGTGATGTCCGCCTTAAGACGACTCAAATCCGCCCATAAATCGTAAGGCCCTTCTCTCACGTGTTGCTCGATGTGTGGGAATGTGTTCATTTCGGGGCTAGGGACCAGTGGACCTTCCCATGGTTCTGGGGAAGTGGACAATGGTGCTCGTGGCCTAGGTGTCCCATGGGAGGACCTCAAGTTGGCCCGTTTAGTGCCTTCCACCGCCTCTTTGGTGGTATCGTTTAGGTCAGAGAAATGAGGTGAGTCTTCCTCTGAAGTCTCACCCTCTTCTGGTATGGGTGGAGGGGGGTTCGAGTACTTAGACTCCCGTCGGTTAGACTGAGTCTGGACTGCAAATGCGGGCAATTCACAAGTCTTTGCTTCCTTGGTTGTACTAACTTCGTGAAAAACGACATTGAGCTCTGTGAGGGAAGGGCCGTGTATTGACACAATGTCACTTGACATCGTGGCATAGCGCACATCCTGTGGACCTTGGTTTTGTTGGCCCCCGTGATTTTGTTGTCCTCCATGGTTTTGTTGGCCACCATGGCCTTGTTGGCCACCTTGGCCTTGTTGGCCACCTTGGTTTTGCCCTTGGTTTAAAGGGATGTAACCGTCCTTGGTACTAACCCCCATTGGGGAGGTTTGACTTTGGCGGTTATTGCTGTAGTCATAGTAGAGGCTAGGTGGCCTAAGAGTATTATCGGTGGTGGGGTTACGTGCACCTCTCAAATGGTCTTGAGCCTATTGAGGGTAGTTTCCCGGTGGGGAAGGCATGGGGATCACCTTATCCGGCCGTCGACACACTTAGGTAGGGTGATTACCCCCACAGTTACCACATACTACTCCACTTTCGACCCAACACTGCCCAGGTGCGTGTCTCTTGCCACAAGCGTGATGGATTTCATACCGTGGTCGTGGAGGTCCCCCATAACCTTGGTTCGGTGGTGTATAGCCTTGCGGGCCATAGTTAGTTGCCACCGGTGGTTGATTCCTATGGGGAGGCACATACGAGGTTTGAGCGACCTGGTACTGCGGTGCCGCCGCTGGGGTGGTGCAGAAGGGACTAGTGTGCCCTGGTTGGCCACATTGAGTGCACCATAGGCCCGAGGCATGTCTACCAGACTCTATGGGTGGAGGTGTGGGGTTGGGGACTTGGTTTTTAATTAACAAGGCCATTTGGTCTTGCATGGCCTTGATTTGTTGAGCTAATTGGTCCTGGAAGCCTTGTTGGCCTTGGAGGATTTCGTTCTTCATTTCCTCCTTCCATGTGCCCGGCTCTTCGTGATAGGTGAGTTCGGGGAGAGCTACTGGTGGCCTAACGTTCAAGGGTGGAGCATAGTAGTTCCACATGGGGACTTGGGCAACCGGAGCTCCTGAGTTAGGTTCTGGGGTTGGTCCCTTGCCCTTGGCGTGGATAGGTATAAAACTAGGGATGTGGTGCTCTTCCTTCCTCCACATACGCTCTTGGTCTCGATCGACTTGCTCTATTAGCCTTGCTTGTGCCTTGGCAGCGTCTAACGATGTGGGGCGGACCTTCAAAATCTCCCTAATGGTTCCCTCATTGTTGAACCCTTGAATAAAGAATTGGGTTAGTGTGTCATTGGTGAGGAGGTTCCCCACAAACCTTGTAACCACCAGCTCGAACCTCCTAATGTAGGTCGTGATCTCTTCCCCTGGGCCTTGGCGTAGCGCGGCTAGGACTGTGAGGGCATTACTTTGACCTACCTCGGGTCTAAAGTGCTCCAAAAAGGCCCTCATAAGGCTATCCCAATCCTCAAAGGTACCGGGGGGGTGATTCCTATACCACTCGTAGGCGGCGTCCTTCAAGGTACACGAGAACCACACTAGGAAATAATCGATGTTGGTGATGAGGCACGTCGTGAGGAGCTCTAGAAAACGTTCCACGTGTGCGGAGGGGTCTTCATGTTTGGTTCCTCTAAAGGTGGGCAAATTGGGTGGCATAGGCGCCGCTTGCAAACCCTCGGGTACTAAGATGGATAAACTCCTTGGCTGAACCAAGGGATTAATGGGAGGCCGTACCGGGGGTGGTCCTCCAGAGGCCATGGTAGGGGCTGAGGGGGTGTTTCGTGGGCTAGTGGTGTTGGTGGTATTCACCGGATTGAATGAAGTGGAAGGGAGAGATGGAGGAAAGGGAAGGAAGGGGGCTGGTAGAGCCTTAGTTGTACCTCCAAGAATCCCTCTGATGTGTCCTCGGTGAGTTCCCTAGACCTACTCCTTCTTTCACTCGCCGGTTTCGACGGTGGTGTGAGGGAAGGTCTTTGGGACCTTGTGGCACGGGACATCTACTCTAGGGTCCAAAAATAGGGTCCAGTGGGTCGTGGATGGTAGTCATGTCCTCCAAAAGGCTTCCCCTCAAAGTTGTCGAGGTCGTGGGTGGATCTACACGAAGCACGGCCTAGTTCGATCAGTGAGTGGGTGTTTCCAACACTCCTACTCCCAATTCTATCACGAGGATGGACTGACTCAAGACCAAGACCCAATTTTAGTGGTGGAGTTTTAGCTCGATGAGGCCGCCGAAGAATCCTATTAAGGACTACCTTTCAAGGGCAACGACAAAAGGTTAACCAAATTGAGGAATGTCTCCACGAGTATCACTCCGTTGGAAAGTTGTTCCCCAATTGGCACCACACGGTACAGATCCTTACTGTAGGGCTGACCTAGACCTCAATTCGATAAAAGGTGGGGTTCCTCGGTATCTTTGGTATCCCCCCTTCCACCTTTTACCACCTTGAACTAGGCATTACCCACTAGGAGGAAAACGACACAACTACGAGACGGCATGCAACAAGGTGTGTACACAATGTTATCACCGTGAAGAAGACATACCTTGATGCATCTCCAACCACCCTGTCACCATTAGTTGAAGTCGACCGTGGACCTAATCGCACTCTAACGATTCTAAGGCCAACCCATAGGTCGCATACAATGTTTTAGAGGGGGATAACTCACCTTTAAGCAACTCCAGCCAACCCACTTGTTAGCAAAAGATTCGTTGCATGTAATTTCATGGTTGGCCCACTTTAGCGGTTCTAAGGCAAGTGTTCCACACGGCTCGAGTGGGAAATCAGGGGTTCTTAGCCCTAATGGGGTCCCACATCCAAGTTGGTCCTATTTACTACCCGCGGTCCTAAAGGAGGGTATAGTGCACATACCATACGCAACGCTCCTTCCAATCAGCGCCCCTACGTCTTGGATGTGTCCACGACTCCAACTCCCCTCCACGGTGGCTCAATTGGTCACACACACCATTACTTGCAACACATGATTCAAACACCTCATTCCATTCCAAGTTGTACTTACCTTGGTGGTTAGTCAAGTGCGGGGGGAAGGAAGGGGCGCCCTTGTCCCATACCCGGGCTCATGCACCCTTCCCCTTCGACCTAGAGGCTCACTGGAAGTCCTTGTGGATTTCCGTGGGAGGGCCTCAACCTTTCACCCCTAGGCCCCTTGCTCAACTCAAGCTACAAGCCTAGAAGGGGATCCCTCCAACACAAGGTGTTTTGTGGTTGGAGGGTCGGGGATTCCACACTCCCTTCTAGACCCCCACCCTTAAACACAACTTGGCATTCATGCATTCACACTAATTCAAAGCATTCACAAATTGCTCGTACTTTCACAATTACTTCTCGACACATGAGCTAGTCAGGCACTTACCTCAAGCTATCCAATGCTGCTCCATACATCACAAGGATCTTTGCGTTTGTACCTACATCCAACGGTGGAATGATTAACCCTTCCAAGCAATGAACACGCCTCCTGCCGACGGACGCTCCAAAATGTGAGCCAAATAAATCGCCCCTAAAGGGTGGCTTATCTTGAACACAAGATCCTAATACGGGGCCTAGTTACTTGCGTAACCAATCCTCAGCCCATCCATACACAACTTATACAAGCATGGTGACACATCTCATGTTCACTTGGGTTCCTTGTGGTTAATTAGTGAGGTGGTGACTTAATCCAGCCTTCTAATTGAACCCACCTTTGAACAAATGTAACTTTTGCTGTAGGGCTCCGAATGCAACGTTTCCAACTCTTATGGGTTCAATTCAGCATTCCGAACTTGATTAGACCCTTAAAGATCAGGTTCAGGTTTAGGTGTGACCCTGGAACCGGTTGGCAGCAGGCAGGCTTCCCTATTTTCTACAACTTATAATCCGAATTATCTCCTTGATTCTAACTCCGATTCTTACGTTCGTTTTTTCTATTCCTATTAGTTTTTTGTGCTTAACATGATGGCAGCTTTCAATTAATCATTTGACTCGACCCTGGACCTCACAGCCAGCGACCAGCAGTGCACCTTCAACATACATGTTTACTCAAAAGTTGTAGCCATTCATTCACATGCACGCCACATATACGTCACATGATCAACCCCACCTTAACACTAAGCTACTCATGAGCATCCAGCTGCGTTCTCTTATTCTTACAGAGTGATCACCTAGTTAAGTTAAGTTGACTGTAACCCTAATTCTAGTGAAATTTTGACAGCGCTTCCGCGTGACGTGTGTGAATAGAAAAATTAGGGTTCCCTTAAGCACAAGGAATTGACTACTAGCCGGGGGAAAGGAGGGGCTCCCTGATTCGATTCAATTCACCCTCCTTCCTTCAGTTTGGTCCTCCTCTTCGTGATCTCGTTCACTTCGTGTGCTGGTCCTCTTCTTCGTGATCTCGTCCTCTTCGTGTGCAGGTCCTCTTCGTGATATCCTCCTCTTCGTGATCTCTTCCTCTTCGTGTTCTGGTCCTCTTCTTCGTGATCTCTTCCTCTTCGTGTGCTGGTCCTCTTCTTCGTGATCTCGTCCTCTTCGTGTTCTGGTCCTCCTCTTCGTGATCTCGTCCTCTTCGTGTGCTGGTCCTCTTCTTCGTGATCTCGTCCTCTTCGTGTGCTGATCCTCTTCGTGATATCGTCCTCTTCGGTTCCGGTTCAGCTCCTGTCCTCACCTAATTCGCACTTCCAGTGGCCGGGGCTTCCGGCTCTCATTCCCTCAATTCCTCTCTTCGCACATTCTCTCCACACCCCTGTTCTCCCTTCTCCTACGCCTCTCTAACCGAATGCCATGGCTCCAGGGAGTAACCCCGCAGCCTTCGTTCTCCTTGAGTTCCCAAAAAAGGTTCCCCGCCGCCTTTGGCCTTCTTCCATTAATGGCTTACTCCTTACAAAACCTATTAAACCTATATCTACTAATTCCGTGCCACCCTTGCATTTAACAAGAGTGGGTGTCCCACTAACCAAGGAATATCTCAATCTAAACATTGACTCCATGCCACATGGGTGTGCATGATCTCAATAAGTGAGCTATTAGCTAATTTCCAAGGGCGCTAAATCTAATTTAATCTACCTAAATTGAATTCCCCTTGCTTGGAGTTATGATTAAGTTACCAAGTGATGGTGAGGGTTGTTTCCCACTTCTTTTGGACCCCTTTTTTTCCTTTTTTTTTTCTACTTCTCCTCATCATCATTCTCCTTCTTCTAATTTTTCCCCGTGGTTTTCCCCACCACTTTCCTTTTCTTTCTTTTCTATTGTTTTTGTTCTCTTTTTTCTTTTTCCTTCTCTAGCCTTCTCTTCATTTTTCCTTCCCTAATTATTTTTTTTGGTTAACTTAATAAAACCCGTGGTCGCCATAAAGTGGATCCTATTTAAGAAATTAGTGAATGGAAAGGCCATTTAGCCATATTGATCAAAAATCATGGGTTAATCTTATTGGATTACCCACTTCAACTACTAGTTGAACCTAACACGATTGATGTGCGGTCCATTCATCGTCGAGAGCCGTTTTGGCGGCTCAGAGTTCACCTGGAGAGATTCCGGCTAAGCCTAGGTCCGGAGAATTCCGGGTTTATTATCCTTGTAGAGGACGAGTTTCGACAATCCACATGGAAGGTTGTGTTGTTCATATGATTTGCTTAGTACTAACCTGTTGTGAGTCTTGTATATTCTTGGTTTGATTCATTGGGTGTGGTTGTAGTTGGAACTAAGGCTTGCGTGATCGGTTTACCGAGACAAGTTTCCGGTAGATTGTGAAGACCTGTAAACCTGCTGCAACCTTCTAAACTCTTTCAAGGTGTAGGGTTAGATTGTGGATATTGTGGCCTCTCGACTGCGAGAAGAGAGGGCTGTGACTTTCCAAAACTGTAAAAACTTATCGGAAAACTACTTTGATGCTTAACAAAGTTTAATTGAAACGCTTATGGTTACTTGTTACTGGTTACTAAGGTACCGGGGAAGCCATCCTCCAAGATGTGTTGAGGTATTAAGTGTGAAGTGTTGTTAAGACTTAAAGAGTTTGATGTACAATAAAAATTCTTGGAAATGATCTGGTAAGGTGGGCTTGCTTAAGGTTAATTTCGGTTAATTTTCATAATAACGAACCACTAGACTAGGACAAAACTAAACACTTGTGGATACTTGTTACCAGTTACTAAGGTACCGGGGAAGCCATCCTCCGGAATGTGCTGAGGTATTGAGTGTGAAGTTTTGTTAAGATATAAAGAGTTAGTCGCACAATAAAACTCCCTGGAAACGATCGGGTTAGATGGGCTTGTTTAAGGTTAATTTCGATTAACTTAAAGAATTAGGAACCACTAGACTATGATAGCTCCGGATGTGCTCTAAGGCTATCGTCGAACTGGTTGTCCGGACTACCCATAAGTTTCATGGCTGCTTGCTCGTCCCTGATCTCCCAAGCCATCTGCATCAGGCCGACGCATTCCATCATCTCTATGTAGTTTGTCAAGACCTTGATGTCCTCCTCCTCTCTTGGGAGGCCGGCATTACCTTCTGTATGATGGAAGCTCTGGCGGTGGCACTAGAGGTCTTTAGTTTCCTGGCAGCTTAGTCTCCTGATTCCGCCATGATGGCGGGCTGGTTGCTAAAAATCTCCTTTGATTCCAACATTCACTGTCTTTATAAAATCTCTTGCTACCAAAGTTCTTTCGGACTAAATAAAGCTGAAGACGGTCTGCTGGAAAGAAGAGAGGGAGAAAGATTCAGAGAGAAAGGAGAAGACGACAAAGAAGAATGGTGATGCCTTTTTTTTTACTCCTTTTACATATTACACGGCGTACAAACATCCATCTATGATATCTCGATCATGATGTCGTTCCACATTTCGGATGTTATCCAAGATATTCCTGATATTCTCTGGATGCTCCGGATGTCTGATTTGGGAAAAAGTGCTTAAGATAACGTTGTTTAATGATTCTGGTTAGGCTCGTAATGCTTTTTATTTATTTCTACCTACTTATACTATTCTATACTTCTCTATTCACATTTTTTTTCAATTTCCTCTTTTGTTTACCGGATTTCAAGGTTGTATCCGAAACCTTGTGGGAACGG
The DNA here is from genome assembly GCA_963971425.1 of Bryoerythrophyllum caledonicum. Classification (NCBI taxonomy): domain Eukaryota; kingdom Viridiplantae; phylum Streptophyta; class Bryopsida; order Pottiales; family Pottiaceae; genus Bryoerythrophyllum; species Bryoerythrophyllum caledonicum. The sequence continues at coordinate 21,067,821 of OZ020518.1, forward strand.
ATTCCCATTGCCAGTGTGGACTTTCTGACACCGGATTTTCAACCATTGAGTGTATTCCACTTCGTGGGAAGTATGTTGGAGGGCAAGGTGCCCATGCCATCGTTGGAGGTGTTGCAAGCAATGACGGCTCCACCCACCAAAGAGGATTTGGTGGCAATGCGGGCAAAGTTGGCGGCAGAGGCTATTTTTGCTTTTGAGGCCAATGTCACGCCTACACCTATGGAGCAATCCTCTGGAGATGAGTCTTTGATATCTCGAGTGGCTTATTTGTTTGACTTTGCAGCCCGGTCGGCAAGGATGCAAAGCATTGTGCGTCCAGGGGTGGTACGTTTGGTGAATGACGATGGAGTCATGGTGGTTGGTCTTACAGACGGCATTCCCACTCAAGCTACCCCCCTATGCATTATGTTGGACTTTGGAGCTCAGCCAGTAATGATTGGCAACCAATTAGCCCAGGATTTGAGTCTAGGTGCTTCGGCCTTGAGCCTTACTCATTTACAATTGTTCCATCGGTGGGGGGCACGTAGATGGTCATGGGCTACACCCGACATCCGTTGTAGTTGATGTTCGGCGTGGGATCTGGTCCATTGTTCTCACATGTATCTCTCCACTACATTGTGATTCCTACCACCAACTACGACATCTTGGTGGATCATCACGCGCTTTATCTAGTGGGTTTCGTGGTAGATAACTGGACAGAGGATGCGTGGATTAGGCCTGGATGGTCTGCCGACAATGGTAGAAAGGAGCTTATCCTCGCTGTCTTCGCAGCTAGCATGGTGACTTCTACGACGGGTGCTATGTTTGGATGGAGTGCTTTGGCATCCAATTTGCCATTTGGTTCTACGCTTTTGAAAGAGACATAAGCCTTTATGTTGGAGGTAGTGGAATCACGTGAGCACAGACTAGTGGAGATCCCTACAAGTCATTGCAAGGATCCACTTCCTTCATGGGAGACTCAGTTGGAGCTCACTCGTTGCAACCGGGAAATTGTGAAGGCTCTTGATGCTCAATATCTCTCGGTGGACTCTTCCACTTCATTGTTGGCTTGCACTATTTAATGGCGACCACCACATGAAGGTATTACCCTTGTAGAGCTATTTGCCGGTATTGGTACGGGGCTCGCGGTTCTTTTAGAGGCCGGGCTCAAGGTACGGCGGTATATACACGTGGATAGTGGCTTTGCAGCCAATCGTGCCGCACAACATCACATTCAACGTCTTCTAGCGTTGTGTAGAGAGTGGTTATTGTCTTCTACTATCCGGGGGGGTTTTGGTAAGCTGCCACGTTATGTGGCGTTGATCAGTGAGGATTATCCGCATCAATTAGGTCACGTGGACTTGGTGATTGCCATATGACCTTTCCATGGCCATTCATGTCAAGGGAGTGGACGTGGCTTGGATGATCCACGATCGGGTCTCTTTTTGGATTTGCTCAGACTCATCCAGTGGTGGATTTCCCACCAATCAACACTACTGGAGTACATTTTTGAGAATGTACTGCCATTGGAAGATACACAAACAAAGGTACATGAGGATGAAGTATACATCCAGGGAAAAGCTCGTATGTGAGCGGTGAGCGGTGAGCGGAGAGCGGTGAGCAGAAAAAGAGAGCAGAAAATCTTACATTTCATGTGCGCATAATGCATTAAAGGGGTCCTATTATAGTGGTCTTGTTTTAGTAAAATTTAAAACTAAGGCAGACATTTGCTATTTTTTATTTAGATACATGGTTTTTAATTTCCTCACGAGAACTTTTTAAATTTTTGAACTTCTTGAAGGCCCTTATTACCGTGGACTAGTATTCTTAGAAAACTTCAAATGTAGCAACTTCAAATTTGTCAATTCATATTTATATAATTAGGGCTGATATCAGCGTGTACAAATTTATTAAACAGTGACGTCATCACTGTAACATAATAATGATACTGGATTTTTCTGAACCCCTATATGATAAAAGACCCGAGCTGGGCTTTTGCAAATCTCGGACATGTTTCCGAGGTTGAAATTCATAATTACAATTCTCAAAATTAAGGGATTAAAGTTACTGTGGACCTTCATTAACTTACATCTTTATCGCTCTTTATCCATGTATAGAAAATTAAACTTAAATTAGTTTGTGCTTATGATGACCATAACATTATAGCTTGCATTGTGCACAACAAAGTTTGACTTGGATTAATATGTCGTTTTCCCTAAAGACAAGAATTAATTTTTCCATAATATCAAAGCAAATAACACTATTTCATGGTATCATTACATTAAGTAGTAGTGATAATCAGTGAATGACCAAGTGTTCCTTGGAGAGAAAATTTTGATTTTGGGCAGGTTTCTAAAATTCGACAGAAAATCTTCTTTTTTTGGAAATCTTTTTCGGAAATCTTTGTCTAGATTGTCCCTAATAAGATACATCTGGAAATATTAAAAAAAAAATTGGTTTTGTGAAACGAAATTTATTAGCCTTCAAAGTCAAAATTGGGACTTCGGGCAACTCCAATTTATTTGCTAGAAGTTTCTATTGACATTGAGATTTATCATACATATAGAGGATATTACCTTCTTTGAAAATGTCAATAAAGGATTCTTGAATTTAGTGTGATTGTTTTTAAAACCCAAGTCAACCATTTTCACATATTGTCGGGCAAGGTAACAGAAAAGATTTTATTTTCTACATGAAACCTAGAGATCTTCATATTATTTCACTTTGTATTCTTTTTACAACATGTGGTGGAAATCTTCTTATTGACCATCCGGATTATCAATTTTATACATATTAAGTTCAAAAAAAAATATCGAGTGAATTGGCAATTTTTGAACCTCCACATCTTGAACACTTGTTTTCAATATGCTACACCCTTTCTCTACCTCTAAAAACTGGTGTATAAGGAACTCACATCATGATTAAAACAATGGTAATGGATTTAGACTATGTATAGTGCATAAATTTGGCACCAAGTGAAGTCAAAGTCTATTGATTCAATCAACGCAGGGAATCAAATGAATAATTTTATTGACTTCAAACGCTATAATCTTCATATCCGTGCCGTGGATTGTAGCCAAAAAATTATGGTAAGTTTATGTAGTAGTATTTTCTAAAATCTTACGGTTAAAAGACCAAATTGGTACTTCAAAATTAGATTTTCTTGCCACTTGTTGATAGCGGCAATTTCCGAGTGTTACATGAGGGAAAATGCCTTGGGCTCTTAGGGGTTAAATCTAAACAAAAAATGCGTCAATGAATTTGTTCGTTTGTCATTTGCCTTGAATAGAATGAGTCATGGGCACTACTTTATTGAGGGAGTTTCTTTTAAAATGCCACAACATGTGCACCATCATGGGCGCTACTTTATTAAGGGAGTTTCTTTTAAAATGCCACATCTTGTGTACCATCATGGGAGCTACTTTATTAAAGGAGTTTCTTTTTAAATACCCAATAGACGTGTACTGTAAACTGAGATTGAACGGTGCAAGGCTTTTTAGGGACAGAAGGCTGTCAGTATCCGTTGCCTTCCCACCCATCAGCATTGGATCGTGTCACTTACATGATATAATATGCGGTGATTGGTTGGCATTGATAGGAATCTGGAGCGCGTGAGGGACGGTGAAATAGTCGTGAGGGACGGGTTTACAGCTCGCTGTTTGCATTGTTTCCTCACTTCTGTTTAATATTTCGAGAGTGAGTCGAGGGAGGAAAAGACGTTCTTCAATCCCGCGCCCCTAGAAGTGATGGTGCCGACTTTGCTGCAAGTGATGGTGCCCACTTCAGTGATGGTGCCGACTTCGCAGCAAGTTACGGTGCCGACTTGCAGGAGCGCGGAGTTGTCTACTGTCTCTTCCACTGTCTGTTCTGTGCGTGCCAGTGTCTGTTGTGTGCTCGCCAGTGTCTGTTGTGTGCGCGTCTGTTGTCTTGGTCTTGTGCGTTGCGCGTTAACAGTTAGGGTTTTGGCAGCGGAGAGGACTGAGGACGGCGCTGCCAGTACGGCACCATATTGAGTTACATCGTCAGGTGAGTATTCTGTCTGTTGTCTGCGCGTCTGTTGTCTTTGTCTTGTGCGTTGCGCGCTAATGGTTTAGGGTTTTGGCAGCGGAGAGGACTGAGGACGGCGGTGCCGGTACGGCACCATATTGAGTTACATCGTCAGGTGAGTATTCTGTACACTCGAAATTGAACCGTTGTAGAGAAAAAGGACGTAACCCGCACCACTGTATGTGATATTTGCTCCATGTTAGCAAAATGGCGATCCGCTTAATTTTCAGTGTTAGTTCTGTTGTGGACGTCTTTTGGCTTGGCTTGGTGAAGAAGATGTTGATTATTAGGTTTATTTGATGAGGGTGAAGTATTGAACTTGTTTTATGAGCTTCTTGGTCACGCCTCATGTCCTGATGACAGAAGCAACGCTGGTTTACGACTCTTGTGCGGAGTCTTTGAGTAAAATTTTGGTATCATCTTCTTCTTGGAAAGCTGGGAACGCATCGAGCGGGGGTGTGTTGTACTTGTGGTTGAAGAGGTTGCGCATGCTGGCCTGCGACTTACGCTGCACGTCCTCCGCCATCATGTGCTCCTTGTGCTTGATCCGGAAGGCGCTCCTGAGAATGCGTGAGATCAACGTGTTGCTAAGCGGCGTGAGCTCCTCGCGCGACGGCAGCCCCTTGGTCCAGTCCGTCCCTTTTCATTTTCTTTGTACGTGTTCTTTCCGAGCTCTGTCTTCGTGAGGAGCTTGTTGATGGCTTTGAATTTGTTGAAAAGTCTAAAGAACTTGAACCGCTGTAGAGAACCCTGTTGTGTGATCATTGCTCCATGTTTAACAATGTGTTCTCCTGAATTGTTACATTATGATGCACTGTTGACACTGCATCCTCGAACACATTAAAGAAATTTCTGGACAATTGGAATGACTTGCACAATTCTCTTGTTTAGGACCATCACATGAAGTTATGGAAGGTTTATACATGTCATAGCGCCTCCTGCCGTCAGTGCCTCAAGGCGCCGTTCCTCCAAAGCACACGGAAAGGATCGCATCAGGACCGGCACCAACGGAGGCAGCAGCAGCGGCATCGACTGCGCAGCTTTGGCATCACTCGCCCTTCTCCCTAAAATCCCCATCGCATCAAAGTCAACGCGCCCAGTTTTTCCAAGCACACCCAGTCTCGCCAAAATATGTCATTTACTTCAGAGCGAGGCTGCAGACCACTATTATAACGTAAGAAATGTAAATTTCCTCGCTGGGCTTGGTTGAAGCTGCGTCAAAAGTTTAGAAGGATCTAATTTGGGGTGATTGATATCCTCAAGTATGTGCAATAGGAAATGTATCCTCACTAATCCATTTCCTAGGTTTCGGTAGTAAGATACCTACAGATACATTTCTTCAAGCATTTGGGTGTAAGCGCACATTTTGGTTTGTAATGTGAGCTCTCGATTGAGCGAGTACTGTTGAACTTGTAGGTGGTGGGCGACGTATCCAAGAAGATGCGGGAGATTATTGAGGCGGCTGTCGCGGTTGTGGCGGCAGGTGCAGTGCGGCGGCAGGTGCAGTGCCAGAAGCTGTGGCGGCAGGTGTAGATTTCTGTTCCTTTCTTTACCATTATTTTTACGTTCTAGAGTTTCTTTATTTTCGAAATCACTTGTATACGGCTGATTTTTCGTATTGTCGTCCAGATTGTGAACGAGCTGAATTGTGCAAATTGTGAACGAACTTTTTAAAAAGTTAAAAGCGATGTGCTCATGGTGAGAAAAGCATTAAAGCAAATCAGAAGAGAAGGGAAAATTTCTGCCGGCATTTAGCATTCTGTTGACAAGATAAATAAGTATGTTCTAAATGCGCTATGAGAAATATTAAATTATCCTGATTTTGTATACTGAATTATCCCGAATCGAAAATATGTAAAGACGTAATGTTGCACTGTTACAAGACGTACTGAAGTGATTTTTACCTGTATCTTACGTGTGGTTTTGGAATATTTTTCAGGAAAGAATGCGAGAAGATTTGGATATTTTGTATTCACAACGAGGAGACTGTTGCAGTCAAACAATGTACTCGAAAATTCTATCATTGATAACTTTTTCTTTACTCATGTTCTTAATACTATAAATTATATTAATTTACAAATAGACTAAAGCTCAAATAAAATATCCGGTCCCACACTGGTTGGTGGGCATTTTGCAATGACTTTTTGCACAATCTGCAATCTAGGAAACTCAGCGCGCCGATGGTACCTACGCTGGGCACAGTGGCAAATCAGTCTTCGGACGAGGGGTGAAGGCCTGAGTTTTCCTAGTGCGTCGTTTGTTGCATATTTCATTGTAACTTGAGTTGGTTCAAAACCAACACCGGGTAATGGCGATACGGTTTTAACATTTCTAAACAAAAAAAAAAAAAAAAAAAAAAATTATGAAAAAAAAAAAAAAAAACACGAGAGTAAATAAAGAGGGTGAAATGACGCACGCCAAAAAATCCTGCAAATATTGTCTGTGGAAAGATCCACGCCAAATTTTGAACTTATTTTCACACAAAAAGTATCACTTTTTACACTGAATCGGAACGAATGGGTGGAATGGAAGATGAGGTAAAACACTTCGGAGCTACAAAGAAATCGTCTCGTTACGAGACCCGAATTAGAGGGAATTGTGGCACCAACTATTAGAATAGGCTTTTCACCTCTCGGTAACGAGAAGTGAAGAAGGCCAACCCTCATTCTATATTATATTGAAACCCTCATACCACATTCTATATTATATTGAAAACGAAAACAATCAACATTATAGATATTCAAAGTGGAGTTAAATGACGACTCTAATCACTTATCAACGACGGCATCAATTTCAAAAAGGTTTATCACTGCAGGATCATAGAGTTGTCGATCTATTTGTCTTGGTGGAGGGGACTTCATTGCTGCATATATGCTTGCCATTTGCAATGCGTATTCTGGCATATATGCAAATGGGGTAGGGCTGCGTTCTAATCTTCTACTGCGTGACATAAGAAGGATAAACATTGAGCTATGTCCATTCCACAAACTGCGTTGTAAATGCCGAAAGCCCAAAAATATTACTATACGAGCGATACTACTTACTCGTTCACGCAGCGCATACGCTTCTTCACACGTCCTGAAAGGTCGACGTCGATGAAGTCTTCTTTGTCAAACTGAACGAGTGCAGGCTTGATGGGCACTTCATCTTGATCAGTGGAGGAGCTTCCTTCATGGTCGCATTCAATTTCACTTTTTAACGGCAACAAAAAGGCGTTGAAAAGCTCCTTTTCGGCCTCTAAAGCCACAATATGTCTTCCATATTCCTTACACAGCCTCACCGAGGTACCTGCGAGAAGCCAACATCAGATTGGCTAAATATGATTCTCATTACCTCGAAACACATCAATCATACTTACCAACGCCTGCTGTGGCATCGAGAACAACACCCTCGACATCGGTGGCGGATAATATTAGCGATGTTAAGAAGTGAGTCCCACGCTCCTTTGGTCCGCGCCACACTCTACCGTTTGTCGTCGTTTGAGTATCATTCGTGGTGAAATTCCAGATTGCATCCCCCTGACAGATGTCTATTGAATTTCCAGCAAGCGCAGGATGGGTCCGAAAATGGAATCGGGATATCCGGCGAATAGTAGCGGTTGAGTCGCGCACAATTAGTGCAATCTTGAAAAGCGTCGTCAAAGCAGTCCCTGTCATTGCATATGTGTACATTCGATTCACACCGACCCATTCCTTCTGAATCCTAAATCCGAGGAGTGGGAAGTAATCAGAGAACATCTGTTTGGTAACGCCACCATCATCGCTGTAGATTAAGAACAATGCGCCATCGTCATGTAGAAACTTGTTTGCATATGCAAACAAGTTTTTCAAGCCAGTAGGGTCAACCACGTTCCATGCGGGAACCATGTCCGATACGCCCGGCACTGCCTTGCCGTCGGGGATCTCTGCAATGACAAGGTCTATCTTCGCTTCCTTGTCAACCATCTTTCCGTCCACAATGCATTTCTTTCCGTCATTGCAATCTGTAGTAAACTCAGCAATCTCCTGCCATATATCTCGGGAGATAGAGGCATTCAGAAGCAGGTTGGAAACTAAACTAGGCACACTCTCAAGGATTGGCATGACCGTGCGGTAAGGGGTGGGATCACCTAGTGAAGCTCCAGATGCAATTGAACGAGTTGGCTCCACTGACGCCGAGATGAGTGTGCCTGGAGACTTGACCAGTGGGCGCGTCTCTCTTTGCCGGATAGGCGCTGAATGCTCGGGTATCAATTCATTCACTGTAACCTCTTCCTCTTGTAAATCAAGGTCCTCATTCTCTCGTTCATCCTCTCGGCCGCCTTTACTGTCCTGAATGTGGACAACCTCTTGAGAAAATGCGGTATCATTCTCCGTGGGTTCCGGTTGGCACTCTTCTTCCTCAGATAAAGGAGACTCGCCGCGTTCTTCACGAACCTTGTTTTCTGCCGCTCTCTTCAACGCATTCTTCTTTGCAACTCTACGTTCCTTGGCCTTGGCGTACTGTTTCTTCTTCTTTGATTCTGGACTCAGTGGTGGTAATCTAGGCTGCCGGGAAGCACGACCTCTTCCCGCGGGCGCTACCTGCACCGCTTCCACTTCGGGTCCTGAAAGTGGACCGAGAAAATTCTTTGAATCCAGCTCTGTGTCATAGCAATAGTTCTTGTTACACTCAACGTACCACAAGCATTCCTTCAGATGGTCGAGGGAAAAGACGGACTTCTGATATGCATTATACATGCACGTGTCTAAGTTGGTGGGATAGGCAGACTTCATCCAGTCGGGTACTCTGGCAATCGCCTTCTTGCCAAACAGCTCATGGCGAATGTAGGGGTAAATGAACCGCTTGGCAATATCTTTCCGGCCCTTCACGTCTTCCCACTTTGTCAATCGTTGGAACGGTGAAGTTCCACCAAAGACACCGGGGTATGCATGCGTCCATAGCCGACATTTCCAAGTTTCCAAGTACAATGTCCACTCTTCTACTTCGACATCTGGATTCAGGTTGAGCTGCTCCAAAACATCGTCGATGTCCTCCGCGATTTCTTCTTGAAGCTGCATTAGCAACCAATAGATTTAGCACATTCAACCTCACATCATTACATGTTGCATGATCACTTACAAGTGCCCAGAATACTGCTCGATCGAGGTACAACTTCATTTGAGATTCTGAACATGGTTGAGGCCAGTGCTTCTCCTTCCGGTAAAAACTGAGACTATTCCAGATTTTCAGCCACTCCACTTTATACTTTGCAGGCACGGGCGATGTCGCAATAATTTGGAGCTTTTCCAACCCCATGTCAACCTTGTCAATGTGATACTTTCCGTAGTGTAGACGAACCTGACCAATACAACAACATGAATGATAAATGTGCAAATTTTACACTAACCATTCCTTTAAGCAAGTTTTCTCTACTTCTATGCGTGATGCAACATATTGGTGCACTTCATATTGGAAAACCACTTAGAAATTACCAAAATCACCCCTTGACATGGATCCGCCATAGGCCCTGAAATCGGGTCTCGTTACGAGACTTGTTTTCCGGGTCTACGGTGCATCAATGCCCAGCTTGCTAACGGCCTCAATGGCAAGCCGGTCATTGATGCCTAGGTCATCCAAAAAGCATGTCTCGTTACGAGACTTGATATCAAGGCCACCGGGTGATCAATGCCAAATTTACCATTTGGTTCCAAGGCAAACAGGCATTGATGCACCGGAGGCCCTCAATGTGGGTCTCGTTACAAGACCTGTAATCAAGGCCACCTTCCATCAAGGCCGGGCTTGCTAATGGCTACCACAGCAAGCCGGAAATTTATGCCCTAGACGTCCCTAAAACAGGTCTCGTAACGAGACTTGATAAAAGGGTCACCGAGGCATCTATTCCAAACTTGCTATTAGGTCTCACAGGGAACTTGGTATTGATGAAATGGAGGCCCATATAATGGGTCTAGTTACGAGATCCAATTTCAAGGCCTCCGGCGCATCAATACCAAGAGTACTGAAGCTCACCAAGGCTCATTATAGACTGATGCCTCGATAACCATAAACATTAATTCTCGTAACAAACCCGTGTTTTGGGCTTCCGAGGCATCACTCTATGGAGTGCTTGCTGAACTCGAATGCCCTCATGTTTCATGGCCTGGAGGCCTTGAAAACACGTCTCGTTACATCCTTGGATTTCAGGCCCCTAACAACCATTAATCGGAAATCATAAAAAACATCATGGCATCGCATACCATCTTGACCATGATGAGGAAGAACAATGACATTACAAATAGATGACAAGAGAAACTTGGTTGATTTAAACCTGATCAAGGAACTCACGCCCTAACTCAGGGTTGGCCACAGCCGCGAGCTTCCCAAAGCGCTTTTGGAGTTTCATCTTCTTGGCGGATAGTCCCTCTTCGACAAACTTCCGTAACTCCACACCGCTCTGCTTTGCCTTTTCAATCTCTAATTTGTATGCTACTCGCTCGTTTGAGGCTGCCTCTTGTATCTCGTCCTATTCCAGCATATATTAACATTAGAAATTCTGAAATACTTGTTTTGCAATAGTATATATATGACACCTTACCTGGAATAAGATTTTCACCATTTGACTTGCAGGAATTGGATACCACGCATCCCTTTGTCTCTTCAGACACTTGTTGTACGCCACCTCAGGAATCAAGTCCTTGAAGTATGAAATGTCTCGTTGTCCAAATATGCTCACCCTGTCCAATTCGTGCATTGTATTCGTCTTTATGTGCGCCTTCTCTGTAGCACTGTTTATCATGCACAAACTTTCAGTCTTGATTTCAAATCCCACAATGTGCATAATATGTAATAGACTTACTTGTTCACAGCATGCATTGCCGCAAGTATCTTCGGAAATCCGTTCGGCCCAACATCAAGGATGATGCTCTCTGATTCACCATTCCTTTGCATGAACTCCATGTCACCAGCCTTTCTTTCCTCCAAGAACTCCCTCCAAGCTTCATAGCGGTGGTTGCCGTCGTAGATACAGAACATCTTTCCACTCAGATGCTCAAGATCCGCATCTCCCTTCAACCGTTCTTCGAAGTCTTTGTTGATTATGATCCACTCTTCCGACCACTGCTCAACCACTACGCTTGACACTGCCATCTCCTCTCCGTCACGACCCGTTAGTGCAAGATAGAAGACGGCCGTCCCAGGTCGATAACCATGCTCGAACTGGTCCATCAATCTGTGCTTGTCAGTCTCTTGCACGCTACGAAGCTCCGGCATTGGCACCATGCGGCAAAGAGGCACGCGTAACCTGTCAAACTTGTCCTGTGGCTGTCGACGCATGTACGTGATGGCTGCAAAGGAATCAGGGTTGTAAAGTATTCCCATCCGCTTCTCAATCTCCTTCACATCAATCTCTTCCTCCCTGCCAAGATTTTCACCGTCGTCCTCCACCATTGCCATCTTCGGTCCCCTCCCCTTCTTCCTCTTCCCTTCAATCGGTGGGCTACCATCTGACCCTTCCATTGAGAGATCCAGGATGGCATCCGCATCAGCCTTGGCGCCTTCAACATCGGCATCTAAGGCGTAGGCATGTTCACACTCTTCCGCACTCATCTCTTCGTCATCACCCACAACCTTTTCGGCATTTTGCTCCTGGCCGTCGCCGCTACCGTGGGTGCAATAAGTGTTCTCACCCTCCTCGTCCACATTCTCCATAGCCTCGTCAGCCCTCTCCTCCTGGTCAGCCGCCTAAACCAATCACACAAGGACAAAATCCGAATTATACCTATAACAAACAAGTTTTAGACCCAGAAATCCAAAAAGCCTTCAAAACCCTCAAAACGCACAAATCCACAAACCCTAAATCTCAAAAACCGAGATAATTGTTCAAACCCACAAATTCCTCCAAGACCGCAAAACCTTTCAAACACACATAATTTCAGACCTACAAATTATCCAATCTTTTGTGAACGGACCTATTTTTGCAACTTCCTCTTGCGAATGTTCCTCTCAGACTTCCTCACACTCTTCCTTCCGAACTTTTTGGTCATTTTGTATGAATTGACTCCATAACCTTTTACCAATCTCACATGTGTTCCCCTCATGGCAATGCGCTCAACTTAATGACCAGCATACAAGCAACGCTACAAAGTGATTGCACTAACTCGACCTACAAATTCTATCCACCACATGAAAAGGAAAGGACTTCGGCTTGGCCTCCACCCCTCTCTTTATTGTGAGAAATTGGTGACATGGCAGCCGCGACTAATCATCATTATTTTACACCTTAACTTCTAGAAGGCGGCTTTTCATTTTCTACATCCTTGTAGCTCCAAATCAGAACCCACTTGAGGACACATTAAATGAAAAATACCTGAATGTCTGTTAAGCGGGATGGCTCAAAAGCTACTTCAGCCTCCCTAGCGACACACTCTGCTGTATGTGCTCCAATCACTTCCAATGGCGACATGTCAACTAATACTAGTACCTCTTCTTCGAGGATGGGAGTTGTTGGTGAAATCCGTCTAGCCACTGTTGGTGCAGGTAACTTAGCAAACTCTCCACCTAGGCGCCTCTTCGTCACCCCAACGTCTGCGGGCATTTTGCAAATCTCCTTTCCCTCGCGCCGCTGTCTTGCACGCGTGATCGCACCGCATTCCTCCTCGCGCAGATCCATCTGAAAGAGAGGCTACTTACGGTCTGATGTCCACCCTTTCTACTAAGTCGATATATCTAGGGCTATCTCATTCCATTCTACATTCAAACCTCGTTCCCTGTAACACCCTCCATCTGCATGTGCTCGCATCTATTTTAAGTCCAAAATATCTGTCCACTGACCTTTCCACTAATGATTTGTTCTATCTTTACAATTAGGTGACTATTGAGAATCCTACAAGGATTTTATATGAATTTATAATTCTTGGCAGTATTATTATCTTAACTAAGTAGAGACTTGCGCCGCTTCCCTACCTCATTTCAACCGATACTTCCCAAATATGAAAATCCGTCCAAGCAAGGACTGTCTAAATCTTGAATGCGGAAGGCTGCTTTACACCTTCTTCATCAGCATTCTACTTAAGTCCAAAAGATCTGTTCACTAACCTTCCCACTGACGAATTGTTCTATCTTTAAAATTAGGTGACTGTTGAGAATCCTACAAGGAGTGGAGATTTGCGCCGCTTTCCTCCCTCCGTTAAAGCAAGACTTTCCAATTATGAACGTCCATCGGAGCAAGGACTGTCTAATTCTTAAATGCGGACGGCTACTTTACACCTCCCTAGGCATCCACTGAAAGAATAATGATTGTTTTTAATTATATTCATGGTTACAATTCAAATTATATTTTAGATCCCTTCTTTTAGCCCTCGCCAACGCTGTTTTTCAACGATCACCCTTTTAATATCCAATGGCTCCTTCTCTTTTAAAGTATCTTGATGTAATACATATATTGACCTTCCATCTCCATATTCCAATACCCTTCTAGAGTTTAATCTCACTTACCTGTTTCGATATTCTCATGACTTCCTCCTCTCCGTCTACTTTTCCCGCCATGGTTATGCTCCGTGCGAATGGCATTGGCGATCCAGTTGCGTATCCTTTGAGTGATGAGGGATTTGCAACAGTTACCAGTGCGGCGTTAAGTGTTCGATTTTCTTTTCAACAGCTGAGTATATGTGTCGAGGAGGAAGTCTATGATGATGACTGTTTGAAGTTGTTGTATACCACACCTCGACAAACGGTAGTGAATGAGAGTTTTGACAAAGAGTGGAAACTTGGAAAAGGCCAATATAGGGTCTATGGTCGCCTAGATTCACAGTTAAGTGCATCCTATATTGACCTTACTTCTCGTCAGTCCACAACATGTAGTATGCAGACACTGCTTCCTGCTCTCGTCAATGTTAAGATCGAACCAGACACTGAGCTTATCATCGTACTCTCATGTGACAATGAGGACACCCCCCCTAAGACTTGCCCTTCGAAGCTAAGTGTTCCTAAGTCGTGTCGTCCTAGAGCCACTTCTTTTACATCTACTCCACCGATATCCTGTCCCACCATGTCTTGCTCTCCGAAACATGACAAGGTACTTGGTATCGTCAGTGTTATTGCAGGTCTGAAGCGGTTGTCTTCTCGTGTTGGCGGCAAGAATCCATTGAAGAAATTGGACTTTGACATCATACCACACATGCAGGTCAACTGTCTTCCCGCCGATTTCAATGGTAATGTGATATTCGAACTACCACCCGCTCCACCATCAGCGTCATCTACACAGGCTCGTAACATGCATGGCATGGACAAGCGGTACGATGGTCACCTCTGGACTAAGACAATCACGACAAACATCATGAATGACGATGGCCTCCACTTTCGTACATCTAAATGCGTTGGGCACTTGCGTTGCGAGAACGTCGACTGCGCGTTCGTTCAAGGAGATAATCGTATTTCGGAAGTGAACGAGCGGGAGTTTGATGGAATGACATCGATGACATTTGAGGTAGGTCAGAAAGCTCCCAAAAACACGCTACTTTGCAAGATCTGTGGAGAGCCACCAATGTGTATTGCCACGTGTGATGCTGTAGTGTATTATGTCAGTGGTAAGCGCAACTGCACTCGCGCTTGTATCCACCTTGGTAGACATGTGCATCCTGTTAAGACTGGTGCCTATCGTGAGGTGAAAGATAAGATCAATAGTCTAATATGTGAGCAAGTAGAGAGAACTCCACGAGCGACTAAGAGTGCCATTGTGTTAGAAGCTAGCAAAGAACTCCTTGGAGAGTTCCTGTTGAGTAAAGAGGGTGAACCACGGAAGATCCTCAGTGTCGATGACTTAGCCCCAATGCTAGATAAATGCAAAGACATGGGATCCCCTAGCATTCAAAACAAGGTGGTGACGTTTCGGTACCTTAAGAGGTACGGTGTCATGGACGCTATCCTTAAACTTAGGTCAATGAGTAACTGGGCGTTTGTACAAAATAACAAATTCCCGAGTCAAGGTTCAGAAGCGGCTGTAGGAGGAGAAGCCAAAGTCTTTGTCTTCAAGATGTCGGAAGTTGGACCAGGCTCGGGCGTTGACCTTGTAAAGCGGATGCAGCCGGGCAATGATCTGGAGAATGCATGGTTGATGTTCGACCACGTCAAACGCCTAATGGATTGGACAACCATGGGTTGTCACGTTTATGACACAACATATTGTAGGGTGATGACCATTGCATGCTGCGACTTGATGTCAGAGGATAAAGACGCGCAGGTACTATTTTGGGAGAACCTAAATGACGTGATGGGACGACATGGTGTGGCAAGTCCGACCTTCAAAGGATTCATGGCCGACGGTGCTCAGGCAAACTGGAATGCGGTGAGAGCTGTATATGGAGGCGGAGAAGCCATGGTGGACAAGGAGCGAACATGTCTTTTTCATTGGGCACAAAGTATGATCAAGTATACAGAGAAGTGCATTGCCGAAGGATTTCAAGAGCAACATAAGAGCCTGTGTAACCAATACAGGAAGGCAACCACCATGGAGGATGCCGATAGACTATATGACGCGCTTCAAGCATGGTATAGGATATCCGGAGCTGTTTCGGAAAAGGGTTTTGAAAAATCACTAGTTGGCTTGGATTCTGGCACTTTCGTTACCGTCAATGGGGTGGATTTATGACTACGGTACTACTTCTCTTTTGGATCTGTATGTTGTCTTGCGTCCCTATATGATGTGATTGATACCCTAGGTCCATGAGGTTTAGTTTTTCATGTGTTGTTACAGACATGGGTTTTTCTGACTGGTCACTTGGCTATTTAATTCTTATTTCTCACATTGTTGTTGTTCTATTGCAGAACATGACCGCCAATGAATTGGCTGAAGTGCCTTCATGCAATCTAGCCGAGACCATTCACAACAAATGGAAGCAAGCCTCGAGGAATAGAAGTCCCGACTTATATGTCGCAACCGTCGACGACTACGTGCGTGCATTCCTGCAGGTTGTGAACTATTATCAATTCCTCAAGGGTGATGTAGGTGGAACGGGGCCTAGCAAGGAAGAGCTAAAGCTCCGGGTAGCTGAGAGAAGAGCTCAAAGGACTGGCGATCCTAGTGTGCTCAAGGAGTCTATGCTAGGTATGCCAGGGGCGGTAGAATTCTGTATCCGCACAACAAACAAGGCCGGCGAAGAGGTTTTTGGTTCACGCAAGCGCAAAGCAAACGTGCCATTTGGTGCCGAGGAGGAATCTCATCGACCGGATAAGGTCAACTTCTCTTATCCCCGCTATACGTCCAATCGCGTGGGGACTACCCTAAACCCTCTTCCCATCATCGATGAAGATAACGGCGTCCGTATTGACCTAGGCATCTCTGATGATGATTTGTCTCCGACACAACAAGCACAAGTGACACCATTGTTGTCTCTAATTCAAAGGGTTGGACTACGCCGTGTCACAGCAGTTCAAGAGACCCATGTTGCATTGATGGAGTGGCACATTGCTCGGTTGCCAAAGAACTCAGCAAAGGCTTGTTGGGCACAACGGGCGGTTACAAAGAAGAAATGCGAGGAGAGGATTGTGAGACGTGGAATAGCAACTCCGGCACCAACATACAGTGGTTTTTATCGACATCCAAAGAAGACTGTCTTGGAGCCCACTGAATTCTACTTCTGCAACGATGACATTGATCGGTGTGTGAAGGGTACAAGGCGTAGGTGGGTGGTTCAATATAAGAAGAATCAGGATAGGCCTCCTATCCCCGACGTATGGCCTGTTGTGGTGAGTACTAATCTTACACGTGGAGAGGTTGAGGATCTCGAGGCGGCTGGATTTCAACTCCCTCAAAGGCAGCACGTTCCTCCAAGTCGATTATTTTCCAACGATCGGCCACCAAAAGACTTGAGTTCGATCCTTGTGCCCCTTGACGCTGCCAAAGTTCCTTGCAAGAGGGATGGAAAGGGGGTGAAGCGCACCTCCAAGGCTCGCAACGAGAAACAAAGAAAGTCAATGGGGTCTGTTGACTCCCTCACGGCGTCCATTAAGTCCGTCAGAATGCTTCCAGGTCCTGGGTTGGGGTGTCACATTTCCCTTGTTTCTCTTGGTACCCCACCCGAAATAGCAACCTATTCCGTTACAGTGAGTTCATTCCCCCACTGTTCATGTCCTTCGTACAAGAAGACGTCAAAGACATTTAGGGGGAGGAACCAATGTTCTCATTGCAAACATCTCTATTTCATCCTCTTGAAGATTTGTGGATTCAAACCTACCATTGAATTCATCCATGCTTCTACCTTTAGCTGGAATGAGGTGAAGGAGGTGCTTGAACATGGCATTTTGACACACCCTTGGACTTAGTATTTTTTTGTCTATTTCTTAATATAGAAGGCAACACAATTCTAGCCCAAGACTTCAAAGTAGTGGCGAAGAGAACATGGAATTGTAGTTGGTGTATTTGGATTTATTCAAATCATTCTATTTTTAAGCATTCATGTCGAATTAATTCCATTCATTTCAGTAATCCTAGTGTTTGATGTCTTGGTACCGAGAGGTGAGGGATTTGATATCCTGGTACCGAGAAGTGATAATTTGATGTCTTGGTACCGAGAGGTGACGGATTTGATATCCTGGTATCGAGAAGTGATAATTTGATGTCTTGGTACCGAGAGGTGACGGATTTGATATCCTGGTACCGAGAAGTGATAATTTGATGTCTTGGTAACAAAAGGAGACTATAGGAAGACAATTTCATCTTTGATTGTATTCTTCATTCTTACAGTTGTTGTGTGCAATCTTTTTATACCTTTATATCATTGAATTTGGTGAAGGAGCTAACAATCATTACAAAATACAAATAAGTACAAATTTCTCATAATATATCATTGTTTATTTAAAAAAATTAAGAAAGTGCTGCAAGAATTTACACAATTTTGAGACATTGGAAAATTCTAGTTTTAGTTTTTTTTTAAAATCTAAAAATATACCAATTCTATCCTGAATTTTAGAAATATATTTGAATATTCTTGATATCCTTTATTTTCTCTGCTCTCAATGGCTGGAATTTCTGCTCATTGCTCTCCGCTCTCCGCTCTCCGCTCATGAACAAGCCTCCTTCGGACCAATATGACATTAGTCGCGATGCTTACCTTTCCACTTGCTCAAGTGCAAGGGCCCGTGCGCCGTGAAGTCGATGACATCTTCGACGACCACCGTGTTTCCACGGAGGTTACCAAAGATGATGAGCCACCATTAGCGGTGGTGAACCACGTCGGTTTCACTCAAGGGGCATTTTCTACATTGATGTCCTATCTAGGGTCTTTGCCTTTAGGACATGTGGTCCAAGCATGGTTTGGGATTCTTCTTCCCAAACTTACGAGGAGACTTCTGCGGATGAGAGAGAAGGGGCAATGGGCTTATTAACATGAACCATCGCCGCACCAAATTTCTCTTAGGGTCAACGTATTTATTTGTTGGGTCAAGCCATTGACCTCAAAACCCTCGTTGGGGTTTGTGGCCTCTATTTCGCCGTTCAGCGTCGTTTAAGTGACGATATACAGGTGCTCGGGGCAGACTCTTATGGTCAGGGGACAACGGTGCCACATCTCACAGAGATCGAGGAAACGGAGTTGATTTCTCGTTTGAAGAGGCACGTAGCAGAGGAGCTTCGTGCTCAGTGTGTCTTTGCAGCCTTGGTCGAGGACTTTGGTCGAGAGGATGCCTGGCATATCTTTGTCCGATTTTGTCATCACAACACGGGATTTTCTATGGATTCCGTGAATAAGGAGTCTGAGGGCATGAATACCCTCACTCCTACCAAGTAGCAACCACCAGCCCTGCTAGTACGCGGTGACTCTTCTACGGTGGAGAAGGAGACCACGGAGTTTGATGATTGGCCTCTGGATTTGGGGCCACATCCTATCGGTGCCGAGGCACGGAAGATACGAGCATTTATATGTTATTATTGTAGTTGTTTTGCCTTTAGTCTCCACGATTTGGAAGGCTATAGAGGCAAACCAATACACATCTAGTTGGAAGACGACCACTTGATCTTTTGACGACCGTATAAGCTTAGTCTTTCAGAGAAAGTTGGGGTTCAGACTCATTATTGAGAGATGTTGGCCGCCAGCCAAATTTAGCCCTTCACTGGCCAGTACGTTTATGCCACGATTATTCCATGGAAGAAGGGTATATTTGGCAACTCAACAAAGAAGCGGATGTGTGGGGATTATAGGCCGGTCAATTGCAAGACCAAGTCAGACCGGTATCCTATGCCCACATCCGAGGAGATGTTTGATGGGATGGGCCACGCTAGAGTATTTAGTACTCTAGATTTGTGGTTCAATTACCACCGGTTACCATTGATGGTGGATGACTAGGTGAAGACTGCATTTTGGGGAGTTGATTAAGATGGGAGAGATCAGTTCTATCATTGAAAGTTTCTCCCATTTGGCCTCAAGAACGCACCCACTTAGTTTCAGAGGGTGATAGACCGGGTGTTGATCGGTTTAGTGTTTTCCCGATGCTACATTGATGATGTTATCATTTTTAGTAGCAGACCACAGGAGCACGTGAAGCATCTTTAGTCAATGTTCAAGAGGTTACGGCACTAGGGATTGCGCTTGCACCATGGCAAGTGCATATTCTTCCACGACCGGTTGCCATATTTGGGACATATGATTATTCCAGGGGGTCTTGGTGTACAACAAGCCAAGGTGAATTCGTTGCAGAAGATTCATGCCCAACTAACGTGTCAGGGCTTTGAGCTTTTCTTGGCTAGGCAAATTACTACTACCGATTTGTCTACAACTTTAGCTTGATTGCTAAAATGTTGACTATTCTCACAGGAAATGATCAACCATAGAATTGATGACGGGAGCAGCAGCTGGCATTTGCTACTATGAAGTAGAAGCTTGGTTGAGCGTCTGTGTTGCGGCGTCCAAATGCTACACAACCCTTTCAGTTGGGGACTGTGACAGGGAGACTCCCTACACGACCCTTTCAGTTGGGGGCTATGACAGGGAGTTTGTCGTCGAGTAGCATGCAACGGCTTACCTCACGTTGATCTTTGGCTCAGCATTATCGTTGTCTAATTTGGCAACGGATGAGGAACCGGATAGGGCCCAATTTGTTAGCGATGTGTGGGAAGGCGGTCCAGTCTTACACAACTTACAAGCTACAACATGGGACACTTCTCCCAGCTCTTTCTACTATGGAGCATGATAGATTTGAATACTAAATAGCAAAGTTTCTTTGGGAGAATAGACTTCTATTTTGGGTATGATTGTGTGAGGATTCTTTGGGAAGTGGATTTGTAACCTTATGCACTAGAAGAAAAATCGTCAGGATTCGTATTGGGAGTTCGCCTGGGAGAGCTGGAGGGCTATTGTAGAGGTGTGCATGGTAGACTCCAGGGTCCGGAAGTAGCCAGGAGGGGAAGAGATGAACTGCAGAGGTGTTCCTGGTAATCTCTAGGGAACGGAAGTATCCGTGTTAACATGGATTCCGGTCAAGGCCGGAGTTCTCCCCCAAGTTAAGAAAAAGCCTGATGCGTAGGTCTAGACGGAATACCCTTGGTGCGTGGTGACAACCGCTCCGGAAAATTACAGTTGTACTTACCGGAATGTCGTTGTAGTCCGGATTTGACTTTGTGAGACCGCGTCCGGAAGGCCATCCGGATGTCGTGAGAGCTTAAGTCTAGGAACATCAATCCAATTACTGGTTAGCAGAGTAGGGAGAGTGGTGTTTGGTCACTATAAGTTCTGGGCAGTGGGTGTCTAGCCACTTAAGGTGACAAGGCAGTGGGAAATCCAGCCACTTACACAAAACATGATCAGTGGACTTCGGCCACTCGCTTAAAAACTCCAAGAGACTGTCAGAGGAAGAACAGAGACAAATCAAACTACCTTCCGGACTTTTGGAAACTATTTCCGGAAGCTGTTGTACCAAATCCGGACTCTGGAATGATCCGGATCCTCAATACATAAGTAAAGAACATAGCTAACTGTGGGAAGCCGTTCCCGCTTACTTCCGGAACTTAACACCAAATCCAGAAGAAAGTAAAGAAAAATTTAAAAAAATTAGCTAGTTAGTCGGCCATAAGAGCATAAGTAGTTCATAGAACGGAATAAGATTTTAGTGTTGCGCCGGAATCCCTAATGGAGGTAGTTACAGCACCTTTCCCGGAAGTTGCGAAACCAGAGTACGGTTACAGCCGGATCCGGAAATGCCATCATGACGCGTAACGGTTTTCCGTACAAGGGCGTCAGATACAAAACGCGACTGGCAGCCCTGCGCGCCAATCTTTTAGGGCTTCCAGCAGTCTCCTTCTCCTTCCGATCCGCGCATTCTCTTAGGGTTTCGCATCCGGCCTTTGTGAAAGACGGTAGCACAGAATTAGGGTAGCACGAGAGACTTGGTGAGGTCAGTGCGTGCAAGATTTCTGGACATCATTGCGAGGCGCAAGTTCACGGAGAGGTGGGCACGGATAGCGGGCAAGAAGGGCCAGGCTCCGGCTACCGAAACCCTACTGCTGCAGAAGGTGACTCTGGAGATTCCGAAGCCGGTCAAGACCTGCCGGGTGTTAGAGAGCTTCCTCGAGATCATGGGTTGTGAAGGTCTTTTAGCGACACCATGGGCCTTCCAGAGCGAAACGATGATGACGGAGCTCCTGGGAGAGCCACCAAGCCAGTACGCGCAGAAGGTCAGGGCGCATCCGAAGGTCTGGACCACGGTACTCTGGAAAGACACCTATGAGTTCCGGGCAGGGACGATCAAGGTGGCGGAGCGTGATGATGCCATCTTGAAGGGCGAGTTCCGCGCGAAGGCTAACCCTAAAGACGGTTACGTCCTCAGCGACCTCACCGATTTGAATGCCAAGTTAGTAATGGCGTTTTTCAACCCCATTTTCCATCCCGAGAAGCCTAAACGGATAGTGGCCAAGCTAGCTACACTGATCCTGGGCTCCATGAGAGGAAAGTTGTCCGTCGACTGGGCGGCCATCATGGACGAGCAGATCAATAGAATGGTGAAGAACCTGCCGAAAGCCCGGAAAACCCCATCCCCCCTTTCCACCTACCTAGCTCATATGTACGCAAAGCAGAAGATGTTGAGTCCGGTTGAGCAGGCCGAGTACGATAGCCTGCTCACCATTCAGTCATACGGAGGGATGGAAACAGATGAGGAGCCGGAAGAATCGACGGACTCTCACACGGAGAAGTCGTCATCCTCCCTCATACTTCGAAGACCAAACCGGAAACGGAGTCGTTCAGTGCAGAGGTCCGAGGACTCCGGAAACCCCCGGAGCATGCCGGCCTTTGTCGACAATTCCGGCTCAGAGCCCACCCGCAGCACCACCAACCGCAGCACCACCAACCGCACCGGAAACAGCACCGGAAGATGATCGATTCACGACCGGATCCGAGCCAGGACCCACATTTATTCCAGCCATCACTGGCGACATACCGATGGACATTCACGAGCTCTGCAGACACATTGTCTGGCTGACCAAAATTCAGGAAGGAGAAATCCGGGAGAGGCACGCCATGATCATGGCCGTTCTGGAGGCAGTAGGACTAGAAGACACCACTTACCTCATCGCTCACCTCAGGGAGATGAAGGAGAAGCACGGTTCTGTCACAAGACTGGAGCAGGAGAACGCTACTATAACCAAGATCAACACCCGGCTCTGGGGTCAGGTCCGGCAAGCGGAAGCTGCACGGGATGTAGCACAGCATGCCCGAGTGGTGGCAGAAACAAAGGTCCGGGCAGCCTCTTTGACATTGACCGATATCCGCACGGCGTTGGACTTCCCGGTGGATACAGTCAACCGGGCATTGCTCTACATGGAGAGCTTGGAGAAGAACGAGAAGCTCAACAGGGGGCAGATCATCCGGTTCCTGGTGGATCATAGCCGGAAAATGGAGAGCACCTGGACTAAGATGTAGGAGCTAGCGAGGGATCTCGTGGCGGCAACCTCAACAGTACGAGAACCTCCACCTCCATTTCCGGCACCTCCTGCCCCAGACGCGGTTGGACCATCCGGACCCACTGCCGGACCGTCCGGAACCGCTATAGGTCCGTCCGGATCACCATCCGGACCGGCAGCTACTTCCCCGCCCCAACCTCCGGCCGGCTCTTCACCCAGACTTGCAGCCGGAACGCCGAAGTCACTCACCGGAGAGTTCAATGACCTCGTAGGAACGCTAGATTTCAGCTCTCCTATGAGTTGGAATGGGGTAGCCTTTCCAAGCACGGAGAGTATGCAGAAGTGGGAACAAGTGTCAGGGAATTAGGCAGTATCCCCGCTACCCTTCCGAATTCCCTCGGAGTCTCCATCTCTGGGGCCACCAGTGACGAACCCTTTACCCGGAAGTTCAGCAGCGACACCCATGGTGGTCAGCCCCAGTGGTAGCTTCCAGGACCTTCCGGACGGCGAAGACCGAGCAGACGTACCAACCGGCCGGGCTGTAACCACAGAGGATCCGGATGCACCATCCGAACCAAGGATGCCGACACCGACCTCCTTACCGGAGCCACCAGCATCCATTCCGGCACAATCCGAGGCCGGCACCGCACCAGCAGAGGTTACCCCTTCACGCCGTAGTAGTAGGAGGCGGAACCAGGTTACTCCATAGATTAGAATCTTTAGGGCTAAAGTATGATAGCGATTAACGATGGGGCTCAGGTTTGCACCCGGCTATCACATGGTAGACTAAAGAAAACACTACTTTAAAGTTTTGAGTTAGATCCGTGAAAATTGGATCTCAAATCCGAAATTTTCGGATCTGGGTTTGAATTCCGGGTTTCAAGGGATAAGATCCCTTTCACTTTTAGGATAGGATTTTCCGGATTTTTAGCTTCTTAGATCAGATTTTCAGATGAGTTGTAGTGGTTACTTAATACCTGAGTCTTAGCCGGCTCAGGGTCTTGTTCTTTCTTTTTCCCGAATGATATTTTCTGTTAGTATATTTTCTCTTCTTGAAATTATGTTGATGGTGTATTGTCTCGTGAATGAAGGATAGGGCCCATTGTGGTTGATGATTAGTGGAATAGTTGTTGAATCTGAAGCGGTTCACGGATAAGCATCTAGTCTAACCAGTTGGGACTTGCTGTGGGAGAGCGCCTGGAACAGCTGAAGGAGAGGTTAGATTGAGTCTGATGATCCTCGGTGACCGGAAGAAGCCTGGATGGAGAGGGAGGGTACTATAGGTGGTGGGCCTGGTAGCTCCTAGGGCACGGAGAATCCGTGTGAACCCGGATTCTGGTTGCGACCGGAATTTCTCTTTACGATAGCTGGAAAAGCCTGTGGTGTATGTCTAGAAGGAAGTCCAAATGCAGATCTGCCCTTCATACCTCACCGAACCACTGATCATCAACCGGAATGTCGTTGTAGTCCGGGTGAGCCTTTGAGTGACCGTATCCAGAAGGCCTTCCGGATAATGCGAGAGAGTGAATCCGGAAACAACAAACCCACGACCATTTAGCAATATAGGCAGAGTGGGTGTCCAACCACTATAAGTTTCAGGGTAGTGGGTGTCTAGCCACTCTAAATTACAAGGCAGTGGGGAATCCGGCCACTTACACAAAAATAGGATGAGTGGTACCCGGCCACTCGCTTAAAAACTCCGGAAGAAAAACTCCCCCGACCCTCCGGAAGTTGGAAGGATCCGGAGGTTAGTAGGAAACCACATCGGACATCCGGAAAGATCCGGATGAATAGATAGGGCGTAGAATAGAAATGCTAACTGGTGCGTGATAGGAGGATAGCTGTCAGTTTACTTAACAAGTTATCATTCAAGGAAGAAACAATAGATCTTTGTGGGAACGAATTTAGAGCGATCATTCCGGACACATTTAGCTCCAACTAAGTGCTATCCGGAGGAATACTTACTTTGCAAACTGTAACACTAACCTTTGAACAATGGTTGTGATAGTCTAGTAATTGGGAGTATTTGGAAAAGGACATTAGGTCTCTGTGGGAACAAAATCGGAGCGGTTACTTTGGAAGCATTTAGTGACGATTGGGTGCATTCCGGAGGAATACTGTCTCTACGAAGTGCAACAATTAGTTGTATTAGTTTTGCATGTGGTGGTTAAGTAGATAGTACGGCATCTTCATAGAAGAGTATGTGTACTTGGCAATTTGCCATACGTCTCATTTAATCAATTTTGTATACATCCAATTTTTAATTTTGACTACTACATCATTCTCGCACTTGGTATTTCTCCTTTCTTTCACGGGAAATGTTTCAATTGCACATTGTCTTAACCCTTTAGCGCCAAAAAGCCCCAAAGTGGGACTCCGGAGGTGCTCAAACTCAATTTGCATGAAATCCATGAGGAATTAGGCTTCAAGATACGAGGTTCAGATTTGCGCACTTGTTACACGAACACTCTCCAACAATCAGATCATGATTTGGATTTATGTAACTCTTGGAAAAGCTAGGAATACAACACAAAAATACACCAAATACACTCAAATACAGTGAATATAGTGAATACTATGCCACATACTATGTTGTATTTCACACACATGTACATTGATTTTGGTCTTAAATTTTAATTGAACTTGGTCTTTAAGACATTCTTCATTGTTTTGTGGTTGTTGATCTCTCTCCTCATACGTCCCGATGCAGGGGCGGGGACGTCCCCGCCCACGCATGGGTAGGGCAGGGACGTCCCCGCACCGCCTCCCTCTTTCTTTTAGTCCCCGCCCCTACTTGAACACGTCCCTATCCTGCGTGGTTGCGATGTGGTGCCAACGTGGCCGCCACGTCGCATGTTTTTTACCTTGATGGAAAGTCACCTCTATATTGACTGTATCGGACGGGCGAGACCTCTAGCGGACGAGCGAACCGGACGTCCGTCTAGTATGACAACCTTGGAGAGGAGGGAGGGGGAACGAACGGGGGATATCTACTTTTGTTTGTGCTCACAGGTGGGCCAAATCTTACCGACTTATTTTCTTATAGTTGGTGTTTGCCTCTACTTGGTCGTTGGGAGGACCGCCACTTGCTGGGAGAAAATGGCTGCAACTCGTCGTCTCATCTTTGATTGCGAATCCATTGCCTGTTCACCGGGCCAAGGATGGCAGGGGCAGGGGCGCAACTCTTCTTGTTTGGTCCTACTAGGTAATCTTGCGCCCCTTGTACAAAGTCCAGATCGAGATTGAGATCGTCAGATTCACGGCCTGTGAGGTAAAAGTTCTCTCCCTTGTTCAAGTCCAACAAATGCTCTTCTTCTTTGTCTGCGACTTTAATTTGCTCTTGACTTAGACATCAATGAAACGTTGATTGGGTTTGCGCGAGAGGGACCGGTTTCTCCTTCTAGCGTGGTGAAATCAACAATGGTATGGGCTGCCGTCGGTGCACTGACGTGGCTAGGAGTGATTGTGTGTGCACCGCAGTCAGCTGTTGAGGCTATGTCTGGGTTCTCTATCTGCAGCGAGGTAACGGGATCCCCAAACTGCGTCTTTTTTGCGTGGTTGTACATGCCGCTAGCTGCGTGGTTGTTACCCACTTTGGGTTGTGGAGCTTGGCCTCTCGCTCTCCTTTTTTTCACTATTCCCATTGCGGTCATGTGGGCTTCTAGATTCTGCTGTAGTTCTCTTGCTTATACGCTTTCTCAATCCTTGGACGTTGAAGTGGCGCGTATCTGCCCTGGTTCGGATGGACGTGCACCGAAGTTGACTACCGCCGATTGTTTTCGTATCTCTCGTCCATGCGGCAACAACACCTTTTTTGGCAGGGGACGAGGCGGCATTTGCTATTCTGGCAGTTGCTCGACGACGTCTTGTTCCGTTGTCGAAGCAGAGAGTTTGTGTCCCAAGAAAACACTCGGTTTCTGGCTGCAATTTTTACTCAATCAAGTTCTTTGAGGTGTAAATCCAAATATATTTATAGATTGTCCCTCTTAAAAGACAATCACCTCAATACACAAGTCTTTGTAGGACAAAAAAGTCCAACTACTTAAAAAACGATGAAAAACTTACAAACCTTGGAAAGGGAAACAATCCCGAATTCTAAGGGCATGTATCACTCAATCGAACCGTCAAAATGACTTTTTTTTAAAGAAGCTTTAATGTGCTATAAATAACCACCACACCAAATATCAACCGCAAATTCATTTTGGATCTTGAGATATCATCAAAATACTCACAGCCTCTCTAAAACCTTGTTTACAAACATCCGCGCACCAAAATCTTCATAACTTCCAAACAGATGCTCCAAACGCTACGAAATTTAAGATATGGCTTGACAGAATATTAAACCATTTTATTTTATAGTCTTAGCCAAAAACTTGTGTAGAAGCCAAAGTTATGGCCAAAACCGTCACCAACAATAAAGTAATATACTTACAGTTTTAGCGAATATATGTACTATGTTCAACTGCAAATATCTCCTTTACTCAAACTCCATATCTCTCCTGAAACTCTTGGAATGCTCAAAAGAGTGGTAGTAGGTCTTCAAATCGCCCTCTAACTTCAAACGCTCATAACTTCTTCACTGTAACTCCAATCCTAAGTCTTTTGTCCCCAAAACTATAGCCCACAATCCCATCTATTTAGTTGTGAACTTTTCTTCCTTTAAATCGGTCTTATAGTTGCTCAAAACCCTCTAGCCGCCTCGGGCAGCCCCTTGAATTCTCATTGGTCATGGGAATTAGCGAATGGGATGAGGACTTTCATCCAAAGCCATCCTCCCTCCATCCCTCACCACCTCCCTCCATCCCTTGCCACCTCTTTTTATCCTTCTATCCCCTTGCCATGTCATTTTATTATTTAGACTATCTTTATCTTCTCAATTTAAACATTTACATCTAAACTCTAAACTTTAAGCCCAAATTTTTTCTCAAAGGCTTAACATCAAACATTTAAGTCTTAAATAATCTAGAGACCACAACTAATCTAAAAACGTACAAAGTGAGCTTTCTATACCAACTTCCAATTGCATTTATCAACTATTCTAACATACTTCAAACTTATAAAGGTATTATCAACCGTGATTGGTTTTTTACATATTTTAGGTAACCATAGTGCTACAAACGCTTTGAATACTACTGGATGATATCTACACACATTGATCACGACTCAGTGGGCTGGCTAAGCGTTCTGCCAGACTAAACTGATTCAGAGTCCGAATCCTGCAAATTGTCTGAACAGTTGGTGTGGCACATGGTCCGGCGACTGTTGATACTTCAGCAATGTGACAGCCGGTTGACGCTCTCGAACCTTCAGCTAGTGGCAAGATGCAGGAATAATTTCCAAGATAAGGCTTGCCCCGGTAAAGTATGACCGTGTGGTTGAGGATGAATCCACTAGTTATATCTTTACTTTAAGCCTAAACCATTCAGTACCCCCTAATTTTCTATATTAATATATGTTTTCACATCGTGTACTCAATTACTTCACGACACCGCTATTTATTGAGGCCCATCAGTTGTCAGGCTTTTATCTACTGTGGGCATGCTCCGTCTAGACCTCTGCGGCTGTCCTTCTTAATTAGTCTTAAAGGGAGTGTTGTCTAGATTGGGTGGTGATGCTCTTGATCCTTCATGTCCTTGCGATCGTCTTTGTAACCGATTTTGGAGCGCCCAACAATCATTGACTAGGTGCAAAGTGGACAAGCAATGTCTGCATTTGATTAGTAACTTGTTGTAGTCCACTGCTAAAGTCACCGCCTCACCGGTCACTGGATTCATAACGTTGATGTTCATGACAAATGATGTTTCGCAGTGTCAATGTTGACACAAAATTTTTGGTCTACAGCGTGACGATTGTTTCTATGTCTGCCCACTACTCGGCCAATGCAACGAGCAATGTCTTATATGCTACTGCGAAGCGCATCTGGCATCGCCTTGAGGATGATCAATACTGGCATCTGCGCTTTGACAAGTGCATTGGGATCAAAGTCTACTATCCATGGTTGTAATATGCACCCCCCAACGCGAGGTATATGGAGTGAGCATGAGCAGCTCTTGGGTAGTTGTCTCATCTTTGGTAACAATTTGAAAAAATCCTTTTTCTAGGTTGCGACCGTAAGAGCTTTCCGCTTGAGCATCCCTGGAGAGTTTCGAGAACCAGGCTGAAATGGGATCCCACCTTGATTTTCCTCCAACAAAGTAGGTAATTACTGTGTTACGTTGGAAATGGTCCATTTCCTTCTTCACCTTGTTTTGTTAAGCGTACACAGGGAAACTTGCTTACACAACAAAAATCCTATTCCACTACGAAAGGAGTCTAGAAGAATCTCACAAGGTGTTGGTTTCGTAGGGTTGAATTTGGCGTGACTCCGTAGGTGTGCTAGCGCTGCTGTGACTTCTGGCTCCGGCAGCTTGTGCTTGAGCAGAGCTTCAGCCTTTTCTTTTTCTTCGATTGCTGAGGGTTTAATCGGCACATGGGCGATATGTACCTTTAGTGCACTAACAAAGTTTATCGAGGGCGCCATCTGGGAGGCTCCGAGGCTTGCACTGAGAGCAAGAACCGCCGACAGGAAAGGAGGTGGGGGGGAAGGTAACTAGTCGGCCATGGTGCAAGGTCCCACCTAGAGAGCTATTCCTTCCTTCGAATCACCTTTCTTCTCGAACCCTAAAGATTAATAAGTTTGCAGAGATCAGTTCTGATGCTACTAGTAGTTGTGATCTATAGACTGTATACTAAAACCTAACGTCTAGATCGCAATCTCAAGTCCCTACCGAAAACCCTTTCCGATCTACCTCGAACCCTAAAATCTTGTAAACCAAAGCTAAAGACCTATACCCTAATCGATCCTACTTAGCTCGACTCTTTGTGAGTTGACCCGGATCGATGAATGATGCTTGAGGATCACTGCCGACGTTGAGTTGAGCAGACATTGTCAATCAACTAATTTTGTGTGAGTACTGAAGGGTGCAGTTGCGGTGTCGCAACCGCCCGCAAGCCCTCATTGTGCCTCGTCCTGCAGGTCAACTCAATGAGAGTAGATTGGGTGAGTCCTTTGTAGATCTTGCCAAGTCTACCTTTGTCGTTGAGTGCATTTTGAAGTTGTTCTCCTCTACATAGGAAGTAAGCATTTTTAAGGGATAATGCTTCTAGTCCAAATAAATTTTGTGGGAGTTGGGTTATGACATTTGACATACATTTAGAGAGGCCACAAATGGATTTATGTATGGCTATGATTTTTTTTTCCAGTTTATTGATAGCTGACATGGAATATGGAATTGCGTATAAACTATATGCTAATCCTAGTCTAAGTACAATGTCTACCATTTTGTTTTTTGTTTCATAGTAGCCGGGCATGTTATTAGTTCTTTGCATTGTTTAGTAAGTTTGGCGGTAGTTATGTGAATTTATATCTTCCACTTTAGTGAGGGGACAAGATTTGTGCCAAGATATATGTATGCTTTGTTTTGATGTAATATAGGGATAGGTTGGTTACGGTATTTGATGTTGGCGGTTTGCAGAATGCTTTGAATGCGGTGGGGTTCATTTTGGATTTGTTAGGACATCCCGTGGCGGCTCATTTTTGGGTGCCGACATCCATACCAGACCACTCACAAAATTTGTCAATTTTATTGAGTTGGATATGTAGTGATTTGAGTTTATTGGCTATAGCGGCAAGTTCATCGGCGTAAGTGGCCAAGTTTATGGTGATTTGTGATGTTCCAAAGGTGCAGCCGTTATTTCCTCTTTGCATCCATCTTAGAAGTGGTTCTAAGAAAATAATGAATAAATATGGACTTAAGGTATTCCCTTATAGATGTTTTCAACTAGTGCAACTGCGTTTGTAGGGTATCCGAGGTCAGACATGATTGCTAGTAATCTAGCGTGGTCAA
This sequence comes from Bryoerythrophyllum caledonicum, assembly GCA_963971425.1. NCBI lineage: Eukaryota > Viridiplantae > Streptophyta > Bryopsida > Pottiales > Pottiaceae > Bryoerythrophyllum > Bryoerythrophyllum caledonicum. The sequence goes on from OZ020518.1 coordinate 21,098,574, forward strand.
TGGAGCCAAATGCATTTTGGAAGTCAATATATAAAATATATATGTCTTTGGTTTGTAAATCGTGTGTCTTTGAGTGCACCTATTATGGTTTGGAGTTGACTAGCAGTACTACATTCTGCACAAAAGCCTTCTTACCTGTTGTGTAAGATATGGTGTTTTTCTCCATATAAAGATAGTATGGATGTGAATGTGCTTATGAAGAGTTTATAGATAGTTTTCGCCAAGGCAATTGGTCTATGGTTCGAAAGCATTAAAGGGTCACCTTTTTATATAGTAATATTGTAAAGCTAGTTTTCCATGAGGCGGAGATTTGTTTTTGTTTGTAGCACTGAGAGAAAAATAGGGAGAGAAGTTTGTGGAATTTTGGGACATTAGTTTTATTATGGAGTTTGAAATGCGGTCTGATCCTTGGACTTTGTTGTTTCCTAGATTTTTGAAGCATGTTCCGTATGTGGCTCGGTTAAAGTATGTGTGCAATGGGATTTGTGGTTCACCCCGTTTATGTATAGTGAAGCCGTCAAGGTCATGCCATGGGTATTTTCTTAAAGCACATGTACATGTAGCTGGGTGGTGTGGTAAACAGTTGCATGTGGATATAGTTGCATGTGGATACGGTAGGTTTGTTATTTTTTGTTTGCTGGTTATGTATCTCATGTGCAATGTCTTCAAGGCTAGTTAATATAATGTTATGTTGATTGGTGATACAATCTAGCGGTGATGATTCTTTTTTTTTTAAAACTCTTTTGTTAATTTTCTTTGGGCTAGTTTCGTATAATTGTCTGTATTTAGAGATGGATTTTTTTATATTTTCTTTGGCAAAATTGGTAGTTATTTTTCTGGCTTGTTTGTTGGCTTTTTTTGCAATTAGTGCAATATCATGTAACTATTCATCAAGTGATGTTTGGAGAGGAAGTGGGGGCATGATTTGGGTATATTAGAGGGTTTGTACTTCTTGGCAAATGGGATGAGTGAACCATTGTGGGTTATTCTGAACAAATCAGATTGTTTTTCAAATGGTATGGTAGGTTATTGTGGTTAAGTATTGTTTCCACTTTTTAAAGATTTTTCGTGGTAGATAGTCTCCTTATTTGAATGTTCTGGGTGTTAGTTGATGTATGGGTGGGGCTTTTCAAGTTTTTTCTGGAGTGTTGGAGATATTATTTATTATTGTGTCTAGGGTGTTGCAGGTTTTAAGCCATTGATTTTGAGAGAGTTGGTCATTTTTTTTAGACAATTAATGAGGGAGTCTATTTGAATGGAGTTTCCTTCAAAGAACATTGTGTTGAAATTTTGGGCGTTAGTTTTTGGGATGGGATTGAGTATCCGGGTATTTTCATTGTTTGATGTTTTTGGACATTCTACTAATAAGTATGTTTTGTGGTGCCTCATCAAATTCCGTACGGGTCAGTATATGGGAAACGCTCGCAAACAACTCTCCTTTGGAATAGAAAGATTCCCATCCATAACATGTCCCATATGCCCCTCAACGGACCCCGACACATGGCTCCATGTCCTACTCAAATGCCAAAACCACCACATACACTCTCTAATTGTTAAAAGACATAATAAAGCGGTATGGGAAGTCCAAAAACTAATCACCTCCTACAATAAATCGAGATGTTTTATATTAATGAACGCCGGTACGTATAATAATAATCCACAAGAAAATACGGTCCCCCACTGGCTACTTCCATGTTCATGTATGACCCAAAGATGTCATTGCAACGCTAGGCTCAAACCAGACATCCTTTGTGTTAAAGGCTTACCATACAATGACCCACCACCAGATAACATCAACCAAGACTACACCATTCAATTCATTGAATTCACATATTGCAACAATAGATTTTCTCCATAAACAATTCAAAACAAAATAGATAAATACCAACCCCTTATTGACGACATCATTGCCCTCGGATGGAATGTGGACCCCCTTATTGTAATCACATCCGGCGCTCATGCCACCACCACTATCCCATCTATGAAGACTCTTGAAGATACCTTCAAAATACCCATTGAAACAATTAAAAACACCTTTAAAAATAATAACACCATCGCTACTCAACATGCCATGTCCATTTTACTACATCAACGCAAAATCGAAAACAACCAAGCCCTCCCCGAAACACATGACCCCCCCTAAATTATTCTCCCACCTTGATTTATCATGACTAGTTGGTTTTGAGGTCTTTTACTACTTGCTTAATTTGTGGCCGGTTTGTTGGCTAGTTGCTTGGCTTGTGATTCGATTGGTTGGTCGGTTGTTTGACGGTTCTTCGGCTACTTGTTACATAGTGTCTACCCTCGAGAGAGGGAAGTAGTTCCAGCTTACTAATTCCTTGTCCTGTGGGCAAGGTCTTAGTAGTGGAACGAACAGACACTCTATTCACGCCAGCCCCCTTCGGAGGTCGGCGTTCTTCTTCTTCTTTATATTTTGTGGGACGTTTAATTGGATAGTTGAGTGGTCAAAGTTGAGACTAGCTTTTGTTTCTCTTGTGCATGTATATTGTGCGTGGTTTGGGTTTGATATGTAAAAACCATCTATTAGACTAAAGTCTTTATAGTTATAGCTGCCTTGTCTAGAGTATGTTGTATATGTGGGAATGTATGTAAAGTTTAGGCAATTAGTAAAGTTGCGCCAATGGTGGTCGGTGGTTTGTGAAGGGGAGAGGTGGTCTATGTGTTGTCTGCCAATTACAACAACGATTCTATCAAAGTCACCACACATTAAGTATATGTAATTGAGGCTGTTGTTGATTTGGGTGGTGATAGTGTTTTAATGTCTGGAATGAGTCTAATGTCTTCTAGGTAGGTTGGCATGTAGATATAAAATAATAGCCATGGTTAAAGGTGTCAGTTTTTAATTTTCAAGATTTGTAAGTATGGAGATAATTTTAATATTGTTGCTTGGAAATGCATAGGATTTGTGTATTAGAGTAAGAAGACCACCACGGCCTATTGTGTATGGTTGACGTTGTTGGATGCAACGTGTGAATGCATGGGTGTTGTTAAAGATAAGTTTATAGTTTGGAAAAAAAATTGCATGTATTTAGTAGACTTTGTGGCTGTGAGTTTGATTTCTTGTATGGCAATGGCGGCCGGAGGGGTGTTTGTACATGTGATGGGGTTTTGGAGGCATGGAAGGACAGTGGGTAGGGATGCGGCGTTCCATTTTAAGATATATGTGTCAATGTCTACAGTGTTTGTGTTGTGATTTATAGGAGGGATGTATGGGGGTGGTGGAGGTGGGTGTGTATATTCAGAAATGGGTTCAAAGCATCTCATTGTTTCCCTAATAAGTTCATGTGGGAGGAATGGGAAGTGTAGATGGATTATGTTTTGTGTTGGGGGGTGAGTTTTGACTATGTATGAAGTCGTATATTTCTTTGTGTATGAAGTCTTTATGTAGAATAATATTTTGGTATTCTGCTAGAAGTTTTGTGTATGGATGTTTTGTATTAATATGTTGTTTGGGCGGGTTGGATAGGGTGGCTAGGTTGTTTAACCCCTAAGGTACCGTGACAGTTTTACACCAAAAACACTTCAAACTAAATGGATTCTAGTGCAACGAATAAAGAAGGTAACAAAAACTTTTATTTTTAGTTCTAACCGTAGGATCTCAATAAAGGCTTATTAAGTAATACATGTACAAAATTTCATAAACTTTGACCGCACGGATTAAAAGATTATAGTGTTTGAAGTCAAGCAAATGGTTCATTTTCTTCCCTGCGTTTAGTGGATCAGCAGACTTTGACTTTAGTTGGGGACGAAGCTATTTTGCGTGCCGTGAGCGGTGAGCGGAGAGCGGTGAGCGGTGAGCGGTGAGCCTAGAGTAAAATAGTGGGGCATTTTTTGGGAAAAGTTATTGATAAAGTTGGAATTAATGTAAATGAGAAAGTGAAAATTAAAGCAAAAGGTGACGGTAGAGGGCCTATAGCCATGGATTCCTAGTCTTATATGATTTATTTGTTTGTATACCAAAGTACCTAGGGAGGTACTTTTTAAGAAGGGGGTGGTGAATGAAATTGGTGAGGGTTGTAGAAACCCTATGACCGTGGATTTCCAAAACTCTCTTCAATAAGTGATGTTGCATAAATATCCCTATTATTCAGCATCATGTTTATATGAAACCATTTTGTGTGTTGATTTTTACATTTTATCAGCATTCATAGAAAATGCAATGCCAGTTACGTTGCATGATCGTACATAATAGAAATAAATAGTATATTTTAAATTTCAGAATACCCGTAGAAAACATGGAATGTTTTAGGATACAAATTATAATGATTAAAGATACCTCATATATATAGTGGAAAATGTGGACTTGGGAGAATAGAGTGCTTGTGTAGGAAGAGATGATAGGAAGGATTTTTGTATATTAAATTACTGGTCAAAGTAGGAGCTAGGTAGACAGTTTTGCAGTGGCATATTATATGTAAAGTAAACTTCATTCCAGAGCATTGTTGAATTTTTACATTGCTCAACTTGTTGGTACATGATAAACTTAGTAAATTTAAATGGCCTACAATGAAAGTCTTCATGAATCGACAAAATTTTTAATCTGAGGAACAAATTTAAATCTCGCAATCTGAAAGACGACACGGTTCAATCAAAATTCCAGACATTAATCTTATTGAATATGAATGAAACCAAACAGAGCAAAAGGCATGCAACTCATAGTACTTTAGTGATTCTCATTGGTTATTCATTGTATTCCTTGCTATTGCATGAGTTTTAGAACTATGAATCAGGTTAATATACTCCATGGGTGCTTACGCTTGAGCAAGCGTATATATGAACTTCAAATTTCACAACGACACTCTTCATGGAAGATACAACAAGTTGGGTAATTGAAGGCAAAAATTTCACAATGTAAATATGTTGTTAAATTTGTACTTGTCTTTAACGTTCCAAGAGTTCAAGATATGGAGATCACCAAATGAAGGAAGATTAAAGCAAATAATGTAATAGGATGAAGATATATTGGGCTATAGCACTAAAGAAATAGCCAAGAAGTGTAGCATGAAATTTGGTTGTGAGGATGACAAAAAGAAATATATATTTTGCAAGCCACATTATGTTAGCAGCCAATGAAACAATCGTGCACTGAATTACAGAAAGGCGGGAATTCAATAATTGACCAAATAGAAGTTTGAATTGAGACTGCTAATATGGAAACAAAATATGGAAATTCTAAAGGATAAGGATCGTTTACAAACAGATCATAACATAAACGCCAAAGAAAAAGGAGAGTCCACAGAAGATAAAAAGTGTGCTCACGCAGATGCAGACGAACTAGAGGCCGAGGAGGAGGATAGGACATGTCTTTCGACGTCTGCTTCTACATCTAGAAAATGGAGCACATGGGAATCATATCGCCGATTGTGGGTATGGATTTGAGGAGACGAGGTAGTCGCCATTAAGTCTGCGACATGGGCGGCCCAAGGTGGCAGCAGAAAATCTTTGGTTGGGGAAGCCGCCCTGGCAATCAGACTGCAGAGTCCATAGAGAAATTAGGTTATCAAATCAAGGAATTCTTCACAGAGAATGGCAGAGAATTTCAAATTTAACAACTTTGAACTTACGTACTCAGTCTATTTCTTTTCACAATCTTGCGGATAGGAATGTCTTCGTCTAAGAGAGTTGCCATTGGAGGCGCCTCGCTTGGGATGGTCGAATCGACTGATGGCGATGATAGGGCCTTCAACTTCTCGTTGAAGACAACGGTGTCGCTTTCCAAAGCAACAATATGACGGCCGGACATCTGGCATGCGCGCACAGAATTTCCTGCAAAGGAATAACAAAATTAGTTATGACTACAATTATGTACATTGCTTAAGAAATGAAGAAGACTCACCGATAGAGGCAAACGCATCTAGAACAACCGCTTGAGGCTGTGATAAAGCCTCGATCAACATCTGGAGGAAGGTAGCGTCCTTCTCACGTGGCCCCCTCCATGGAATGGATCCTCGCATGGACTGTGATTCGGCAGAGGTGAAATTGAAAAGAACATCGGATTCTTCCACGCCCATTCCCATCTCACAGAGGGCGTCGTTTTTATTGAACTTGAAGTTGGCAACATCCACATTCTGTCGAACAAGGAACAAAACACGGAACCTACGCGACTGCGATTGCAATGCACGTCGAATCCAATAGAGACAGTTAGAATGAGATATACAATAAAATCAACAAATAAAACATCTGAAATGTAAGAAGGAGGATCGGTTAAGCGCACCTTCAGCGAAGCATCAATGTGCGAGGTGAATGGGAGGTCGTTTATTGCCCACCAATCTCTGAGGATTTTGAAACCGTATCCGCCCGCATAAGACAACACATCGGACCGGATAGAGGGGACCTCGGGCAAGAAGATTAGCATCCCGCCCTTGTCATGGAGGAAGAAATCTGAAAACTCAAATAAGCTCTCCACGACCGGAATCGAATACTCGTTCCAGGTTGGAATGTCATTTGTATGCTTCGAGATGGATGGAACCGGCATCCCGTCAGGGATGTCTGCCAAGATCAAGTCGAATCCACTGTGAGGGCAGTGAGCTGAACGACCTGAACTGCAAGCTTTCTTCCTCGCCTGGACAAGCACAAGTCAGTAATAGTGTTTTGAAACAATGGCATTGGATGTTTTGTTACAATGAAGAGGATAATTTATAGTTCTAGTTGTAAAACAATCCTATTCTTTTGGGACAACAACAATCAATAAGTACAGGAAAAGAAATAGACATATCTTGAAATTGAGATGTAAAAAACAAGCTTAAGTACCTGGAGGCCAAACTTATTCATGGCAAGAAAAGAAATAGACATATCTTGAAATTGAGATGTAAAAAACTAGCTTAAGTACCTGGAGGACAAACTTATTCATGGCAAGAAGCGTGGAATGCTGGTCAGGGAAAGAATCCATGATTATAGAGATTGATGTGTTGTCTACAAAGACACTCGCTGGTGGAGGTGGCGAGGTTCTCCCAGCCTTCACCGTCATGATAAGCATGTTAGAGTTCTGTGAAAGGGGACTTGAAGCGTTCGATGCTTCGGGTGCTGATCGCTTTGATCTCCTCTGAGACTGCAAGGGCGCCACTAAGGACTCTGAATCCAACATCTCAATGTCATCAATACGAGCGGTGGAGGCCAAAGTGATCAGCTGAGCATGTTGTGAGGCTAGTTCCGCCTTCGCGGCGGCAAGTGCTTTGGCCACTTCCACTGCTGCAGCCTCCAATTCAGCCTTTGCGGCAGCCTCTGACTCTGCTTTTGCTTTAGCAGCAACTTCAGCATCAGCGGTAGCCTTTCTCTTGGAGACACGGGTCTTCTTCGCACCAAGTTCTGTAGAAACAGAAGGAAGTATTGTTTCCGTACCCAATAGATCTGGCTGGACACTGTTCCGTAATTCGATATCAAATGAAGGAGGCCTCTTAACGGGACAATCCAAATACCAACCACAACGCTCCCAATGCTCACGCCCCCATGTCTTCATGATATCGTCAGTGAACATGAACATATCACTAGTCTTCTCCAAGTAATTGGAGAAGGATGGTGGAGTACGAGAAATTGCCTTCCTCGGGAATAGAATGTACATGAAGTACCTGTAGAGAGTCCGGTTGATGGCTTGCTTAAGTCCTACTTGCTTCTCGGGTGGATTATTCTTATGAACTCCCTTCCCCTTAAACTCGTTATGGAAGGCAATATCCCAGAGCTGCACGCGCATCTGTTCAACATATTCGGGTATTGTTTGGATAGGCATACCATGCTCAGGAAAGTAGTCAATATTAACCTCCATGTCAGATAATATCCCTTGGAACAATGATTCAGTCTCCCCTGAAAGCTGCAATTACCATTCAAACAATAGTAAGAAATAGAAGCACAATGAAATAACACTATCAAAGAATGGTAATTCAGCTTGTACCTGAGCCCACCATGTGGCCTTGTGAAGCCATTCTGGAAAGTCATGGTCTGGGAACTTAGACTTTGGAAAGCGAACTTGTTCACGAAGGGAAGATGGCTTGTTCCACCTTTCCAACCATTTCACTTTCATGCTTGGGACCATAGCGGAGGTGGCGAGGTAGTAGAGCTTCTCCTGAGACATCTCAGGATCATCTTCGCGGTCCTCATAGTGGATTCGAACTTGTTGAAGAAACTCGGAAGTGTGCTTGGGGTCAGCAATTGGCAATTGCTTCTTGAGCTCAGATGTTAGTTGAACCTTCACTTTCTCAATTGCGGCTGAAACAAAGTCATGAAACTTGGCGGAAGTCCAAAGAGAGTCATCTGGAAACTTCTCCTTGAACTTTCGATTAGCATGAGCAGCTGCCTCCCCCAACTCTTGCTACAAAACCAAGCAAGGTGTCGCGTCAACAACACTGAACATTCTGATCAACACACCAACAATTGAAGTAGGGGAAAGCATCCACTATAACATTGATGAAAAATGCAAGTATACTGAGTATATGTTATAGAAGAGCAAGAATACCTGATAAAGAATTGCGATTAGAGACTTGAATGTCAAGGTATACCATGTTCTGTCCTTGGACTTCTGCTTTGCCTCGGCAGCTGAAATTTCATCCTTGCTCACCAAGGACTCAAAATACTGTAGTGGCTGCCCGGCAATGCCCTGAATACGATATAATTTGTGGACAAGGTTCATGGTGACGTGAGATTTTTGGTTCCTCCTGCAAGCTCAAATTCATAAGTTAGAATTTAATTTCACCAACTAACTGAAAGCAAATGGTAATCATACCAGTTAACTTGGTGAAGAGCTGTTAGTAGAGGAGCCACTTGACCCTCCACATTGAGGATAATAGATTCCACCGCATAATGCCACTTAGCATCGTTGGAATGGTCTCGATTGATTATTGGCATCCATGCTTGTAATCTGTGGTTCCCATCCCAAACATGGAACATTCTTCCAGAAAACTGCTTTAAATCCTCATCCATCTCCAATTCAGTCTGAAATTGTTCATTTGCTTGAGTCCACAATGGACTCCAAGAATCTGAAATGGCTTGGGTGACAGTTACCGTCTTGCCCTCGTTGTCCTCCATAGCCACGTAGAATACACCGTGGCCATCCATATATCCCGTGCTCACAAAATGCGCACCCAAACCCATCACATCATTCTTCAAAGAAGGTCGAACTACCGGTAATGAAATCATTCTGCATAGAGGAATATTCAACTTTGATTTGTGCCTTGGTTTAAATCGGAGCCTTTCCAACACAAGGTTAGTATTCACAGATTCTTTGATGACCAGTTCATCCATCTCCTTTCCAAGCTCGTCGGCGGACATAAGCTTCGAATTCTCATCTAGGTCCTCCAAATCAAGGTCTGCCGTCTCTATCAACGGCTGGACTTCTGCAATATCATGGAATACCACATGAGATTTGGAAATCAAAATGAAACAAAACAAAAGTAAGTCCAATCACATTACCAATACCTTCGTTCTCCTGATCATGTTGGGTGGACTCTAGCATCTCATTGAAAGAAGAATCTGAAAACATCACCACAGAAAGAAGGGTGGTGAATATCTAAATGGTGTGCTAATGGTTCACTGAAACTGGAAAAAAAAATCAACATCCTGTAGGAGGTACAGCTGTGGGCACCTCCCTTGCGGGTCGCAACTTTGGGGCGGGGCTGTCGACATTGACAAAGCCTTCCCCGAGGGGGTGCCGCTGTCGGCACCCCCTCGGGGAAGGCTTTGTCAATGTCGACAGCCCCGCCCCCCCGACGTGCAGCTGCCGCCTTCTCTCCTACGGGGTGCCGACCGTGATCCAAAGTCGCGACCCGCAAGGGGGTGCCGACAGCGGCACCCCCTCAAAGGTGGCGCCGCAGATATCGATAGAGAAAATAACGAATAAACTCAAGGATTACGAAGAAGAGGAGGAAATACATGAGATGCTTACCCTCCATGTCGAGTCTTCGATGATCGCAACTTCCCTCAATCTCGAGGCTGTGGGTGTCGCTCTTTCGATCAGATTGAAGCCCGTTGTCCTCGGCTGCGACGACTTGCGTCCAAGCCTCACGTTAGATTTAGATTTTGTGAACTCATCAAGCAAGCATGTGAGTGCAATCAGTTGCGCACTATCGTGAAACCCTACACTGAATGAAATCGTTCCTCCTCTCTTCTTCACTGCGAATGCCTCGAAACCCTTAGCAAATAGAAATGGTTCTTCCTGTCTACCTCATATCGGCAGCAATAAAACCCTATTTTCTCAAAATGGCAGGTAAGGGCGGGTAAGGGCGGGAACTCACGACGGGATTGGACGGGAACAAGACTTGGCCATATGTAACAAAAGACTATTGACTTAACGGCTTTAGGGTCTTTTCAGCCTTTGACATCTTGGACCTCGCACAAAATGCTAAAATCACAAAGACAAACATAACTTGGACTTGAATTAACTCACATTGATCGCAATCCATGGCCGACCTCGGGGGGGTGCAAATTCCTTTGCCGTTGAATTGCAAATCGAAATTGGGTTGTTTATCCTCCGTAACGTGCTCTGCAATTCTCTGAAGCTCCGGACCACTCCGACAACTCATAACTGGACTCAAGTCAGATGCATCCTCAAAATTTAAAACCCTTGCGGTCTCGCCTGAATCTATCTCCCTCGGCATCGACTTCTTCTCTCTCATTTGCCTACTCCGTTTTAGCGTCTTTGCATCACTAAAGTACAGAGCTTTTCTCTTTTGCCTCTTCATAATTTTTGAATTATGATTCTACTTGCATTCAACTCCTCTTTCACCACCACCTTTTAGCGGCCATTCTTTCAAGGTTTCAACGTAGTTAATTCAGCAAGTCTGCTCATTTTTATTCAAAATTTTCTAAATTATTGTAAATATCCCACCAATTCTGTGTTCAGATCGTGGAAGTGACTCGAATTCTTTGTTATTTTCAATTTCTTATAATTTTATGTGGCGGCCGTTTCAATCTAAACATATCCCTCTCCAGGAAAAACCGTACGAAGGCGGCTCTGAGATTAGATCAGCTAATTCAGAGTCATGTTAGTGCTGGCCAAATTCTTTGCCAGATCAAGATTGCTTTCATTAGAATATTATATACAGGATCTGAGAAGCGGAGCTTATCAATATTAATAGCGCAACATTATTGCAATTTGACGGCCCTTTCCATGTCTCCCTAGCATCATCCATCGTGGATACACGTATGCCCACTGTCCTTTAATAACTTTATGGTTGCTATAGTTACTCTCAGGGGCTTAAAGTATATATACTCCTATATATCTCCCTTGAATCAACTCTTTCAATGTCGTCTTTGTTAGAATTCAATTCACTTTGTCTTTGATAGAATTCAATTCAATTGTCCTCTAAATTATGGCTGACCTTGAAGATGAACTGAGCAGTAGTGTCTTGCTTCGAGGAGATGGTCCTGGAGTCCCTGTTTCATTTGTAGTAGATGAAACTGGCTTTGCTTCTGTGAGTGGAAGTCGTCTTGCATTGAGGTTCAAGATCTCTGAGGAAACGGTTCATGTTGACCGAGAAGTGTTTGATGCAGTCACGGGTGAACTTACTCATTCAATTGCTCAGATTAGTAGTGGCCGTGGTGAGGACGAGATTTGGTCGCTGAAGGCAGGGAACTACCGAGTTTATGGCAAGTTCGATAGCATCCATGGAACACCCTTACCTGCGTTTACACCGCGTCTGTCATCTAGTGCTAGTGAGGTCACACCACTGCTTTCAAAGGTCAAATTAGAGCCAGTTAATGACAATGTTTTTGTTTTGAGTGACGACTCTGATTGCGAGTGCCTTCCATTGAATCCTGGCATTACTTCGTTTCAATCCTCATCTCTTTCTTCCAATCCTCGTCCATCGTCCTCTTGCTTTGTTCCCGATCCTAGATCTAAACCCCCTCTTGCACCATCTGCCTCGTCTCCACTAAGCATAGTGGACTGCCTCCGAAATTTGAGTTCCCGGCGTAGATCAAAGTCAGTCCTTAGTAGAATAGATTTCAATTCCATCACCATAGAGAAAGTCGACTTTTTGCCTCCCACTTTTGATGGAGACATCGTGTTTGAACTACCTCCTCTTGGAAACACTCTTCCTTCTTCCAAGGCAGGCCACCTCCACGGTATGGATAAGAAACATGATGGTCATGCTTGGACTCGTACCGTCACTTCTCACATCAAGTCTGATCAGCAGCTCACGTTCCGGATGTCTTCATGCTTGGGACACCTAAGGTGCACTAATAGTCTCTGCGACTATCTCAAACGTCCCAATCGAACATTTCCTTCTAATGAGACAGAGTGGGAGGGTACCGCCTCCTCTCCATTTCTCCCTGGCTGTGAGCCACCTTTCAATTCTTCTGTTCTTTGTGCCATTTGTCTGCTTCCCCCGACATGCATAGACAGTTGTATGGCTAAAGTCTATTATGTTGTTGGAGAGAGTCATATGTCACGTGCATGTGTGCATTTGGGATATCATCGTCATGCGGTGAAGAGAGGTAATTGCAGAGAGTCAAACGCAAAACTTAGGGCCTTGATTGGGGAACAAGTTGAACGGACTCCCAGTGCGACAAACTCCTCCATCATCTTGGAAGCAAGTAAGGATTACCTTGGAGAACTGCTCCTCTGCCCTGACGGTGTTCCGCACAAGACCTTGGGATTAGATGAACTTGTCCCTGTCTTGAACAAGGTGAAGCAGATGACCTCCCCTAGTCTCCGCAATGAAGTCACAACATTCCGTTACTTGCGTCGATTTGGAGTCATGGACAGTATAACAAAATTGAGAGGCTCTAGCAATTGGGCTTTTGTCCAAGAGAACCGTTTTCCGGGACAAGGTGCAGACGCAGACAAGGTCTTTATATTTAAGATGGCAGAGATTGGACCAGGGAGTGGTGTTGATTTAGTACGCCGAATGCAGCCTGGCGGTGATTTGCAAGACTCTTGGATGATGTTCGATCATGTGAAGCGCGTCAAAGGATGGACTACAATGGCTTCCCATGTGTATGATTCCACGTATTGCCGTGTTATGACCATTGCTATTTGTGACATGCAATCCGAGGATGTCGCTGCGCAACGAGTATTCTGGAACAATTTGAATGCAGTGGCGGGTAGGCATGATATGCCAAATGTGAATTTCAAAGGCTTCATGGCCGATAGCGCACAGGCAAATTGGAATGCTATACGTATTACTTACGGAAGTGGAGACGCGAATATCCGAATGGACAACCGGGAAAGGACCTGCCTCTTTCATTGGACGCAATCATTGGAAAAACATACAAAGGCAGACATTAGGGCAGACTTGCAAGACCAACACAAGCGACTTTGCAAACAATATAAGAATTCCACATCCATGGAGGAGGCACAGACTAAATACCTCGCCATTCGATCATGGTGGTTATCTTCTGGAGCAACGACGGATGATGGCCTCGTCCGACTCGACTTATGGCTTGCCTTTTGGCATTTCCGCTATCGACAGTGGGGAGGCTTCATGGATCATGTAAGCTACCCATACTTCACTTTTATTTTCTCTGACGTGACCATCTACCAATTTTTTTTTCATTTGTTGAATATTGTCGAAGTCCTTTTTTTCTTCCTGCTAGATGGAGGTGCCGCCTTCGGCACCCCCCTAAGTCTCGGAAATTAATAAATCACATTTTACTCGTCAAATGTCACAATAGCGGCACCCTCCCTGGATGCTGTACCTCTGAAATCTTTGCTCTACTTCAGAGTGGGTGCCGCTGTCGGCACCCCCTTGGAGTCGTCGACTGTTGTATTCAGAGTTCCACACGAAAAGAGGTGTTGTTGTCGGCCCCTCCTTCTGAGTCGAGCAATGATTACTTCCGCCAACCACCCCTAAATGGGAGCCGATAGCGCCATCCCTCTTTGCTAAGGATATTCACAACTCTATTTTGATTAGTTTTTTTTTATAGTGCCAAATTGACATATTGACGTAGAATTGTTTATGTCTTCCAGGCTTTATCCGAGTCGGAATTAGCTGAGATGCCTTCATGTAATCTAGCGGAAACCGTTCACAACAAGTGGTTGCAGCAGTCAGGCAAGAGAGGCAACGACTTATATGTGGCAACCGTAGATGACATGGTTCGTGCCTTCATGCAAGTTGTGGCCTATTATGGATTTCTGAAGGGTGAGAAGGCTGGAACTGGCCCAGGAAAAGAAGAACTTCGACTTCGTGCCGCCCAACGAACTGCGCAACAGTCTGGTAATTCAAAAGTACTTCACGAAGCGTTTTCCAACATGCCTGGGGCCGACGAATTTTGCATCCGTGACCCTCATCTTGAAGGTGAAGAAGTCTTTCTCTCAATGAAAAGAAAGGCTGATCTACCGCCGGGTTCTGAATTTGACTCTCACCGACCCGACAAGATCAGTATCTCACGCCCTCGTGTGAAGACTGGACGGATAAATCCAGAAATAAGTGTCCTTCCAATCGAGGTTGACGTCCAATATCCGGGTCAAGAACATGATGCAGCTCGAGCCCCTGATTCCCCGACTCCGCCATCCTCCTTACGAGTACAACACACCAAGAATGTTATGGAATCAGATTGCGACGAGAGACAATGGCACATTGCTAGACTTCCGAAAACCTCTGCAAAAGCGTGTTTTGCTCAACAGGCCATCACAAAGAAGAAATGTGTTGCCAAGATCGTACAAGGCGGGAGAAGTACCGTTGCCCCGACTTACACAGGTATGATGGACAGCTACAAGAAGAATAGGCATGAGAAGATGCAGTTCTTCTTTTGCAATGACGACATCGAGCGTTGTGTCAAAGGCAGTCGAAGGAAGTGGGTTTTGTCCAAACCTGAAATCCCAGATGTATGGCCCGTTAAGATGGGCACGAATCTTGTGAGTAAGGAAATATTAGCACTTGAAAACGCTGGGTTCCGCCTGGCCGAGCGCCTACAATTGTCTCCAAGGAAGCTTTTTAGTGACATTGCCGCGCCCGTGGACTTGGAGGAATATCCTCCGCCCGTAAACCCATTAGAGCATCCCACAAGGAGGTATGGAAAGAATATCCGCAGAAATCCGCAGGCACCGACTACAAAACATCATAACAGTTGCGCCTCTGCACTCTCCGTGGTTGGCAAAATTCGCAAGATCCTTATGGTGCCGCGACCAGCTCTAGGGTGCATTGTGAATTTGGAGTCCACAAGCATTTCCAAGGTCTCCACATATTTGGTGGTGATTGGTCAGTTTCCGAGTTGTAGTTGTCCATCTTTCAAGGAGATGTCTGACAAGTCGCTTGGCAAACGCGCGCAATGGACATACTGTAAGCACCTCTACTTCATCCTGAATATTGTCTGTGGATTAGATCCCGAGGTTGATGTATTTATGCATGCTCCTAGTTTCAGCTGGAATGAGACCAAACAAGTTATTCAACTTTTGATTCTCAAACAGTATAGTGCGTAGTTATCCGTATGGGCATTTCAACACTGTGTTACATTTCTTTTATATTATTCAAAAACGGTGAGACTACAAGGGCCACCGGATGTGTTTCTAAATTGACAATTGTTTAGATAGGGCGCAACCTCATGTATATACAATCAAATGCACGACACCTTCCATTTGAGATATGAACAAGTATTTAAATATCTGGAATCCAAAACTACATGGAGAAGTCCAGGAACTATAAGGACATTATCTAAGATGTCAAATGCTTTGTATTCAAATAATAAACCTTCGTTACATTATTTCACAATGAAATACTTCAAGTTATTTGTAAGTTCACAATTTACTTGTCTAAGGTCCTACACTTCCTGTATTGCCAAGTTGAATGAATCCATACGTTCATGGAATCACACCCTCGTATACGGTATGTTTTTCCCAAAAAATTAAGCGGCCTCTTTCCACGGCTTTAGGTCACACATATTTTACTAATTTTAGATATTATATTCTACAATTATTCCTAAACTTTTTATTTTCCAAAAAAATCTCACAACAAATTTTTATTTTTCAGCTCTCGGCTCACGGCTCACGGCTCACCGCTCACCGCTCACCGCTCTAGGCACGCAAAATAGCAATCCCCCTTTAGTTGGTATCAAAAAAATTCACTACAAAAGGTCAAAATCTATTACCATCTTGTTAAGCATGATGTTAGCTCCTTAAGAAGAAGAACGCCGGTTCCCGAAGGCAACCGGCGTGAATAAAGTGTCTGTTTGTTCCACTACTAAGACCATGCCCACCGGACAAGGAATTAGTAAGTTGGAACTACTTCCCCCTTTCGAGGGTAGACACTATGTAACGGGTAGCCAGAAACCCGCCAAGCAAACACCCAACCAACTAACCAGCAAACTAACTAAGCAAGGAGTCAAAAACCACAAACCAATCAAGCAAGTAGCCAAGAACCACAAAACCAACCAATCAAGATAAATCAAAGCGGGGGAAAGAAATTAAGGGGGATCTTGTGTATCGGGAAGGGCTTGGTTGTTTTCAATTTTGCGGTTATGTAGTAAAATGGACATGGCATATTGAGTAGCGATGGTGTTAATGTTTTTAAAAGTGGCTTTAATTGTTTCAATGGGTATTTTGAATGTATCTTCTAGAGTTTTCATAGAAGGGATAAAGGTGGTGGCATGAGCGCCGGATGTGATTACAATAAGGGGGTCCACATTCCATCCGAGGGCAATGATGTCGTCAATAAGGGGTTGGTATTTATCTATTTTATTTTGGATTGTTTCTGAGGAAAATCTATCGTTGCAATATGTGAATTCAATGAATTGGATGGTGTAGTCTTGGTTGATGCTATCGGGTGGTGGGTCATTATATGGTAAACCTCTAACACAAAGGATGTCCGGTTTGAGCCTAGCATTGCAATGACACCTTTGAGTCTCACATGAGCATGGGAGTAGCCAAGGGGGGGCCGTATTTTCTTGTGGATTGTTATTAAAGGTGTCGGCGTTCATTAGTATAAAGCATCTCGATTTGTTGTAGGAGGTGAATAGTTTTCGGACTTCCCATACTACTTTATTATGTCTTTTGACAATTAGGGAGTGTATGTGGTGGTTTTGGCATTTGAGTAGGACATGGAGCCATGTGTCGGGGTCCGTTGAGGGGCATATGGGGCATGTTATGGATGGGAATCTTTCTATTCCAAAGAAGAGTTGTTTGCAAGCGTTTCCCATATATTGGCGAGTACGGAATTTGATGAGGCATGTTATTTGTGAGTCTCAAATGCTGGGGTTTTTCCAAAAATTTGTAGACAGTTCATTGTCTATATCGATATTGTTGGTCTATTTTTCTATGCTAGGAATATTTTCTGAGATTGTATCAAGGTTGTTGTAGAGGTCTTGCTTTTTGAGATATTTGCCCAAAAATCTAATTGGGCCTTTGTCGGGGGTATCTTCTTTGGAAGGCCAATCTTCTTTTTGAAAGTAGTATGGGATAGCATGGATATGTTCGTGTGGGTCTTTGGCATTATTGTGTGTTTTTTCTCGGCCTTCTTTTGCTAATTTATCTGCTTGTTTGATGCCATCAATATTGGCATGGGCTCTCACTTTGTGCAAGGTTGTGATTTGTGTTCGATTTTGTAACATTTGGACCATTGATGTTAATATGGTTTGGTCGGGGTGGCTATCATGGAGAGTAGGGTGTGTTATTTGAGTGTTTAGTAGGTAGAGTACATTTATGCAGTCGGTGAATATATATGCGGGCTCATTATTGTATGTTGTTGTGATGATTTGTAGTGTTTTATGAATGGCCATGAGTTCTGCTCTAAGTATATTTTGTAGTCCATGGAGTCTTTTCGCTAATTTAATTTCCTTGGTAGCATTGTTTATGCCATAGCCAGCTTTTTCTCTGTGCCAAGATCTTGGGCAAATTTGTTCTGGTGGTTTAAAAGAGCCATCGGTATAATAACTATGTGCAGGGTTAAATTTTGGTGTGGTAAGATTTGGATAGTTTGGAAGAGGGGGTGTTGTGATAAAGTAGTTTAGTGCATTGTTGGCAAAACTTAATTTTGACCAGTTTTTACTTCGGTTTACAGGAGTTTGTATAGGTGTTGGTGAGGCCAGATTTGTGTATACTCTGTGTATGTTTAAGTTGTTTGTTATGGTAGTAAGTTCGGCAAGTTGATCCAGGGTACCAAGGATTTGATATTGATGATGGATACATAGTATTTGTAATGTAGATGGCTCGATTCGGGGTTTTTTTAGCTCGGGTGGAATAGTAGGTTCTTTATATGGTATTGAATCTGCCTCAAATATTGTGATGATATGGGAGTCTGGGAATGGGTCTTGAGTGTTGGTTGTTGTTTTGGTACCACTTGTTGTTTGGTGTGATGATGATTGTACTTGTGTTATTTGGGTCATGTTTGGCGGCAAGTCGAGCCCAATGTATTGCTTGTTCCATTTCCTTCTCGTTGTGGAGGTGAGCTATCCCTTTACCGGTCCATTTGTAGTCAAAGGCCTTTCCCATGGATCCGAATATTTTGTCTCTTTCATAAGGTGAGTAGAATTTTTTTAGTTTGATAGAGCATGTGACCGGGGACAAAAAGTACAATTGTTCGATGTTAGAGGATGAGATTAGTGAGTCTAAAATAGGTGTGGATATTGTGTATTGCGCATTTTTGAGGGGGTCATTTTTTGGTATTCGGTATTTATACCTTTGGTATAGCCAGATTAGTTCGGTTTCAAAGGGTTGGGTTGTTGGTTCAATGTTCATAGGAGTTTGTAGTTTAGTATTGTATTGGTTCCATAGCCATTGGAGCCGAGTGACGGGGATAGTGTGCAAATATCGACCATTTTCTTCATATAGATGTGCTTGATTGTCATCCATTTTAATTGTATTTGAGGATGTAAGGATATCATTTTCGGGGTTACATTCTGATGTATGGATTTTTAAGAGTGGAATAATTATGGGTGGTGTTACGGATCTTGAGTCTGGGAATTGTTCTTGGGGGTGGTGGGTTAGGATGATGTCCGAATAAATTTTGTTTTGAGTTTTTTGGTAGTATTGTTTTAATTTTTTGATGTTGTGCGTGGAGGTATTAGTGTCGTGTCGTGGGAAAAGGGCTCTTTGGGGAAGCCATTTGTTGTATGTATTATCATTGTGTTGCCATTGGCATAGATATTTTGTGTACGTATTTTGTATATTATTTGTGTCTGTGTAATGGATGTATTTATGGTGTATGATGTTGTTAATGGGATATGTGGTGGGGTTTTTGGGGATGTATGTTGGGGGACGGGGGGGGTATGGATGTGGGGGGTTGGGAGGGTAGATTGGTAGGGGGATATTTCTTGATGTGATGTTATTGTTGATGGTGATGTATGGATCTTGAAGTATATAGGAATATGGGTGTATGTTACAAGAGGTATGACATGTGGTGGGGCATGTTGGGTGGCAAAAAAGTTGTTTAGCAATGTTTAGAGCACTTTTTACTAGTTTGGATGGGGTGAAGTGGTGGGCTTTGAAATCCTCATTGTTCATGATGTGCGTGCCATTAGGTAAAGTAATTTGGTTTAGTTCAAAGATATTTTTTGAGAGGAGTTTTTGTAAGAGTTTTTGGGAGAGATGGGCATTTAGTGTGTTGTGATTTAGTGTTTCTTGGCGCCATAACAATTCTAGTGGTGTAGGATTAATGAGGAAGTTTGGGAGCGTACTTTTAAGGTGGATTTTAGCTATGTGTTTTAATAAGAAGAATGTTTGTGTTATCGGTGATCTTATGCAGTCACTTGTTTTAATTCTGGGGATGTTTTCGGCCGCACCGTATTGGGCAAGGACATAATGAGTCAGTCCATTATATGTTTTTCCAAGTCTACCTTTATCATTTAAGGCATTTTGTAGTTGTTCACCTATACAACAGAGGTATGCGTTTTTGAGGGAGAAAGCATCAAGCCCAAATAGGTTATGTGGGAGTTGGGTTATTGCATTTGACATACATTTTGGTAATTCACATATGGTTTTTTGCATGGCTATTATTTTTTTGTCAAGTTTTTTGATAGCAGGCATAGAATATGGTACCCCATAGAAACTGTATGCCACACCTGGGCATATTACGGTATCAACCATTTTTATTTTTTGTTTTATGGTGGGTGGACATGTTAGTTCATTGCATTGTTTGATGAGTTTTGTTGTTCTAGTGTGGATTTGGATTTTCCATTTTAGTGAGGGAACAAGATTTGTACCTAGATATATGTATGGTTCATTTTGGTGTAGTATGGGGATCGGTTGATTGCCGTAATTGATGTTGGAGGTTTGCATTAGGGCTTTGAAAGTGGTAGGGTTTAGTTTGGATTTGTTTGGGCATCTGGTAGCTGCACATTTTGGAACACCTACGTCCATACCGGTCCATTTGCAATATCTATCAATTTTATTGAGTTGTATTTGGATAGATTCAATTTTGTTAGTTATGGCGGCGAGGTCATCTGCGTATGCGGCAGAGTTTATTGTGACTTGTGATGTGCCTAAAGTGTATCCATTGTTGCCTCGTTCTAGCCATCTGAGTAGTGGTTCTAAGAATATAATGAATAGGTATGGGCTAAGGGTATCCCCTTGTATAGTTCCTCTTTGAATGGATATAGGTTTTGTTTTCCCGAAGTGTTCACCAATATAGCAAGTGGATGATTGTGAGTAGATGTTTCCAACAAGTGTAGTTGCATCTTTTGGGTAACCAAGGTCCATCATTATTGCAAGTAGTTGGGCATGGTCTATTGAGCCAAAGGCATTTTTAAAATCAACGTATAGTATGTATATATCTTGGTTTGAAAATCTTGCGTCTTCTAGTGCGGCTATTATAGTTTGTATTTGTCTAGTGGTACTTCTTTCTGCTCTAAATCCTTCTTGACTGTCGTGTAGGATTTTGAATTTTTTGTTGTATGAGGATAGTATAGAGGTGAGAGTACTAGTGGAGAGTTTGTATATTGTGTTAGCTAGTGCAATTGGCCTATGGTTGGGTAGTATAGATGGATTGTCTTTTTTGTATAGTAGAATTGTTGTACTTGACTTCCATGACGTTGGTATTTGTTTTTGTTTATAGCACTGAGAGAAGAATAGGAATAATAACTTAGGGAATCTTGGGGGCATGTTTTTTAGTATTGAGTTTGGTATGCCATCTGGGCCTGGGGCTTTGTTGTTACCAAGATTGTGGAGACATGTGTCGTATGTGGCAATGTTAAAGTATTTATGTAGTGGGATTTCTGGTTCGCCTCGTTTGTCAAGGGTAAATCCATCAAGGTCATGCCATGGGTATTGGCGTACTGCACATGTACATTCAATTGGATGTTGTAGTTGGTACTTACATGTTGGTACTGTTGATCTGTTACTTTTTGTTTGTTGGTTGAAAATTTCATTCGCAATGTCTTCTGGGCTAGTTAGAATATTGTTGTATTGATCTGTGATACAGTCGATTGGTGGGGATTCAAGGTTTTCAAAGACTTTCCTATTAATTTTTTTGGGGCTAATTTCGTATAGTTGTCTGTATTTTGAGATGGCTTTCTTAATGTTATCTTTGGTCTACTTTGAGGTTATTTTTCGGGCTTGTATGTTGGCATTTTTTGCAATTAGTGCGATATCCTTTATCCATGTATCATGGGGTAGGTCCGGAGGTGGCAGGGTAGGGATTTGGGTGTGTTGTAGGGTTAGTAGTTCGTTGCATATGGGGCGGCTACGCCATTGAGGGTTGTTTTTTACAATTCTAATGGTTTTTCTTATAACATGGTATGTGGTTAGGTGTTGTTTCCAATTTTTTGAAAGTTTGCGGGGTAAATATCCTCGTTGTTGAGAAGTTCTATTTGTCATTTGAGGTAATGAGTGGGCTCTACAGGTTTGTTCTAATGTGTCAGAAATTTATTGATGAGTTTATATATGGTGTGGCATGCTTCTTGCCATTGTATTTGTGGTAGTTGATTATTATTTTTAAGAGTGTTTGCGAGGGAGTCTATTTGTTTGGAGTTTTCTTCAAAGAATATTGTGTTGAAATTATCTAGATTTTTTTTTGGTTTAGGGTTGACTATGCGTATAGTGTCATTGTTTGGTATTGCGGGAGTTCTATTGATTAATGTATTGTTTGGAATGTGTAATTGTATAAGTGAGTGGTCTGAGTTGAGGATATCATCTTTCTTTGTTGTAGAGGTGTATTGTATATTGTTGTTTGTATTTATATAGAATCCATCTATTAGGCTCCAATCGCTGTAATTATAGCTGCCTTGTCTAGAAAATTGTGTATCGGTATTGGTATAACTGAAGTTTAGGTTTCTATGAAGCGATGCCATTGGTAATCGATGTTTTGCGGGGGGGTGTTATGATTTCCATTTTGGCGGCCAATTAAGGGCCACTTCACACTATGCCCAAGTCGAGAGGCCAACCGTCAAAATGAGTGGCCAAACTATGGCGAGAGGCCAAACTTTTTTGCCAAAAAAATACATTAAATAATATTGATTGAAGGTTTGACCGGTCGTGGTGTGAAGCCCCAAAGGCCAAGTCCAAAGTCCAAACCCCATATCATTACGCCGAAAAAAATCAGCCCAAAAAAATCAGCCAATAAAAATCAGCCAAAAAAATCAGCCAAAAAAATCAGCCAAAAAAAATCAGCCCAAAAATTTGGTCTCTTTCATCTAACGGTCTAGGTCTTGTCACTTTTTGATTATTTTAATAAATAAATTCGACGGACTCTCGATTGTAGTTTGGGTTGACCAAAATGGGCGACCCAAATTTTGCTCGAGAGGCCGTCGCTTTGGCGCTAAAACAACCCAAAAGTGTTGCTATGTAGGACGACGGCCTTTGGAGTTTGGGCACAAGTGTAAAGGCCCAAAGTCCGGACTTTGGCCATTCTAGCAATCTCATTGGTGGAAATCGACGGCCTCTCGACTTGGCCACCAAGTGTGAAGAAACCCTAATGCTATGTCTCTGTTGAAGTCTCTGCATAATAGGTATGTGTGATTGGGGTTGTTATTAATTTGAGATGTAATAGTCTTTTGTATGTCTATGATAAATCTAGTATCTTCGGGATGAGATGGCATATACATGTGAAAGATTAACCATGGTTGTAGTGGGTGATTAGTAATTTTGATTATTTGAACATAAGGTGATACGTGCATTGGAGTAGGAATTTTGTTGATGTTGCCCAGGAAGGCGTATTTTTTGTGTGTTAGTGCAAGGAGGCCCCCTCGGCCCGGTGTGTATGGTCTCCGTAGTTGGATGCATCTTGTAAGTGCATGTGTATTGTTAAAGATGAGTTTATAGTCTTGAAATATATTTTGTATATATTTTGTAGATTTTGTGGCGGATAATTTGGTTTCTTGTATAACTATGAGGGCTGGTGGCGTGGCTTTGTGTGTGACCAAAGTTTGTAAGTTTGGTAGGGCAGTGTTTAGGGAGAAGGCGTTCCATGTGATTATGTATGTGTCTTCTTGATTTGATCTAGTGTTTTGATTTTGTGGAGGGATGTAGGGGAGTGGTGGTGGCGGACACGTGTATTCTCGTATAGAGTCTAGACTTTTTGGTAGTTCATTAATGAGATTATTAGGGAGGTAAGGGAATTTTAGTTTTATTGTTATATTTGAGGGGGGAATGGTTTGACTATGTAAAAAGTCATATAGGTCTTTATGTATTGATTTTTCATGGTTAATAATATGTTGGTTATCTTCGAGAAACTTTATGTAAGGGTGTGTAGTGTGAATGTGTACTTCTGGTGGGTTTTGTAAGTTTAACTTACAATTAAGCAATTATGCACTTAGCAAAGTGCACTGGTTGCTGGTAGAAAGCTGCAAGTTATTTGCTCATAACTTTAAAAAAATCAAAATTTGGCAAAAGTTTAGTATGTTTTTTGTCAAATTTTTTTGGTGTTTGTCGTGTCATACATTGGCATCTTCATGTTCATATCAGTAATATGTTTTTTACATTCGCCACCTTTTTTAGAAAATATATGATTTCTATTTTCTAATCTGGTTTGCAAATCCTGCTACAAAATTATGATCATGTGCCCAAAGAGATTATAAATGTGTTATGAGTTCTTATAGGATTTTAGAGTACTGCACTACAAATACAATGTGTTAGAGATACAAAAATATATATGCAATTTCCTAAGACAGTGTAAAGTACCTCACTGTATTTTATATTGCAAAAACATACATAATCAAGCAATTCCACACTATTGCTGAGGAATTCTAAAATCAAACATATCATATGGACCACCCAATATATAAATATATACCACCAACCGAACAATAGACACATCTCAAACTGCATGATACTAACGTACTTGCCACCTAAACTGCGTGCATGCTCTACTATAGTATATAGCTCTAGAGCACAGAGCTCATCTTCTGGCGGAACGACTCCCTCCACGTGTCCAATGGCGCTACCTACCATAGCGGACAGTTCATGATTCTGCACTGGACAATCTCCCACATCTTCGATGCCAATGGACGCACACTCAACAAATTGGTAATTGCCAGGAACACCCTCCCGCGTATGCCTTACGCTATCATCATTGTAGAAAAAACCATCCTCTGTATTGAAGGACATCTCTCGCTCTGACGAGAAGGCCCCCTGAAATGCAATGATGTCCTCGGATACGCTAGATCTTCGAACGGAAGGCAAACCTGGTCCGGTATCACTCTGAGTACCTCCGAACGTCTCTTCTGTCTCCAGTACTGGCTCTGATTGAGAAAGCATCGAAGGCTGTGGAATCCTCCTCTGTACCGAAAAAAATTCATATGAATTCAATTTTTCTTCCTCCATCTCCAGCCTAGGACCATCAAATGTACGCCCTCTTCTTGTCCCTGCCGCCAAACTAACATCTACTACACCGGTATCTTGCATCCTCTCTGTAGGTGTTGCAGACGTCTTCCCAGAAGTATCTTCCACCGCCCGCTGCGTTGATGGAATCCTCTCTCTTAGAGGAGACTAGTTTACTCCATCTTCATCGGCGTTTGAACTACTGCGAGATGAGAAATCTTTAGTGGTACCTGAACGTGGCAATCTCTCATGTAAACCACCTCCATCCTCATTGTTGTCTTCATTCCTCACTCCACCAACCGCCTCTTTGGTCTCAGGTACGATGTTGCAACCAATACTTGTTCCACCAGTCCTGACCAACAGTTGACCTTGGAAATTGTCGGACAACTCATTGTACATGAATGAAACTCTGTCTGTACAATCGTCAATGATACAAATCTCAAATCCTTGGAAATCTCCTTTAAGGATCGTGGGAATGGCCGTAGATATGTTACACGCCACTAAACCCCAACCATGGGGGAAGTATGAGCCCACTAGTCTTGCCAACTCTGATGAAGATCTCTCAAGTGAATCAACTTCAGAGGGTTGGCGTGCCTCATTCCAGCGATCCAAGAATACAACTGGAAGTGGAACATCTCCAGAAACATAGTTTGGGCCAGGAGATGTACCCACAGGGTGTTGCATACAAATCACAACATCGCCAATCGGTTGTATTACTTGCTCCAGACGCCCATTCTCTATAAAATCGAGAGCATAGGGATTAACCGAGTTGGGATCAAATGCCCAACATCCACGTCGCATAGTACATCCCTCTGGAAGCTTCACCTTCGTGAAGAACTCTTCGTTGGCAGACACGGCCATTGGTAACAAGAAGATGACGTTCCATCGTTCAATATTTGCCATCCATAATGTCAGTTGTGCAAAAGCTGCGGATATCTGGGTGTCTCCCCAATGACCATCTCCATACCTCCCACCGCCTCGTCGACAATCAATCACCCACAAATATGGTTTCCCCAACTCTATGTAGTCGGTGCGGAATAACCCTCTTCTACACCGAACCGGAAGAAGATTCTTTGTGTCGTTCTGGCCTGGCCCCTTGACTTCCATCTGCCATTCCCAATTAGCAGTAGCTAGTCCTCCCACATCCACGGTCAGTCCAATGTATCCACGCCCCTCTGCTACAATGTCACCATGATGAAATCTGATAGAAGGGGGGATGAGATAGCCTATGTCTTCCAATTTAGACACCTTCCCCCGCACATGAGCACTCCAAGTTTTTTTTGCGGTAGCATTCAAAAGCTTCCCAAAGGTATCAAGTTGTGCGTTACTTATTGGAAAATACTTCCCTACACGGAAACGAAAGAACTCCTCCATGGAATTAGGTGTACTTTCCTTGTTCTCCACCATCAACCAACGGATGGAATTCATCACAGCTTCTCGTCTCGTATATCAGTCAACCACACCGGCAATTGTACGAGGATGTGGATTTGGGTCTTTAACACCATTGAAGTAATATGCTTGACGAGGTCTTACCCCATTGTCCTTCACCGGCTTCGCTGCAGCACACTTTGTCAACCGAAGATAATATGGATTCGGAACCCTACCTAATGGCCTCAACCAATTCTGGGTCATCTCCTTTCTTGTTGGCCGTACGTCCACATTTGGATCCAGCTCTTTCTTCCTCGCCATGTCCTTCCACTTGTCCTCTTCCTCCTTGCTGTAAAAGAGAATGCCATCTTTGTAGTCCTTGCATACTTGAATGATAGCTTTGAAGCAGTCATTGCTCGGATTCCATGCATGATTGGTTAGATCCCCCATGTTTTTGGCCAATCTCTTCATCGTGACAACTCCATCCCCCTTGGGCAATTTATGCACTGCACTTGCTACACTCACCAAAGCAACAACCCTGCGTGCATCGTCAGCACATATTGTGCTATCAGGCCTCCCGTATAGATCCCAAATCTGACGGAGCTTCCTCAAATCCTCCTCCATGGTAGAATATGATTGTCTCTGGAACTCCGCCACGTTGATCCGCGCAGACTTTTCAATGTGGAACCGGCGATCATCATACACCACAAAAGAGGCCTCTCGCCGCTCGAACGTGTCGAGGTACTCATTTAAAGGCATAGTACCATCTCTCCACTGCTGTTGTGCAAACATACAAGCTGCTACTATGTGTTGCCCATCCACTGGTTCCCAAATTATATGATCTTGAAGTTAAGAATACTGGGATCCCATGGCACCCTCTGCAGAAGCACTCCCGTGTGCAATGAACATGCGCTCGAACCAGGGTTGTTATAACGGATTGGTTGAGGTGATCGGATACGACAACCGGACGGGCGGTCTGGACGGCGTGGACGGACGGTTCGGACGGATTGCTCGAAGTGCGCCCAGTAATTTTTTGCAAGTAAGAAATTTTTACTCTGATCGCCACGTCACATACGGACGTGTCACGCCACTGTGGCACTAGAGCGGGGACGTCTCCATGAGGGGCGGGGACGTCACCATGAGGGGCGGAGACGCCTCCACTGGGGCGGGGACGTCCCCGCCCCTCATGTAGGCATCCACGCCCCTACATCATTGAGCGGATAGGCCTTAATGTCTGGAAGCAAAATATGTTTATTACATTAAAAAGTTTCACGATAAAACAACAATTTCCTAATCTCATGCTTCCAAACGAAGTAATATTTTGTAGATATCTAAGAAACCTTTTTCTCTCCTAGCTTCTTCTATGAATTATCACAACTCTCTTGATTTCGCATACATATATGTAGTTACTTTTCTTGTCCTTTAATTATTCAAACGGCTCGATCTACGCACTCCTTCGGTGGACGGGCCACCCATAACCGCATCTCGAAGGACGATATCATCATCATCTGGTGCCTCATTGCAATCTCGACGGTTGTCATCATCAGCTCCTTCATCGCTCTCATATGAGAATTCTCCATTGCTACCATCCGATGTCCAAAAGCCCTCTATTTCAGAGTTGTCATTGCGAAGCTCTACGACTGATTCACCATCGCAACGCGAGCGTCTGAATCTCTTTTGTCGATGTGCGTGAGGATCATCGCCGTCGGAATTTATGGTTGGGCCGCTGGTAGGACGAATTTCTCGATTCGGAACAACAAACGCCGGAGTTGTTGAAGAGCGTCCTGGAACATACGTGTCCAAAAACGGTTGTACAACCACGTTCGGATCTCGTGCCCCTATTCCAAGGAGGGGACGTCTACGATGCCTCTAGCCGCTCCACGGCCTCTAGACCCTCCACGAGCATTAGTCCTTGCACTCGGTTGTATATATTGACCCATTGGATGAAGATGCGTCCTTGTAGCGGCCAAAGGGGGTCTGCCATTTACGGTAGTAGTAGCGGAAGTGTTTAGACCCATCCCCTCAACGCCTACACTTCGTTGGAAAGGTCCATACATGGCATTCGCCGTTCTAGGAGAAGAGGAATTCTGAGAAGGCGGCGTTGGTACATTCTGGTCATTGATAACCGTAGGCAACACCACAACCGGAGATGGTTGTGGCTCAAGGTCCTCTGTGAATGCAAAAGCATCATCGGGGTCTACATATTCCGGGTCAAAACGCTTTCGCTGATTAACAACCCTTTCATTTCTTCGAGTCGTCCCTACAATTGTTGTGTTTACAACATTTGCGTTAGAGTCTCTTTGAACGACTCCAGTGCTATGAAATGATGCACCCATTTCAATAGGGCTCTCTTGGCCATACCGATTTTCAACCGATGCTTGGTTGATTCGAGTCGCAGTATTTACTGCGTTCTCTCCCGCTCCGTTGTTGTCGCCATCTCCATTTCCACCACCATAGTCTGATGGGGAATTGTCCTCGTCGCGAACATTCCCGACATTACCCCCCCCCCCCCCGTTTCAGGCTCTTCAAGGTTAGTCACATTTGGGATGTCGCTCTCTGAGGAAGTAGACAAAGGTTGCACTTCATGAATGCCCACATTTTGGGGAAGATGAGGCGAAGAACTGCGACGAGGACTTTGATTCCAAGGTCCCCAACGACCTTGAGCCAATTCTTCTTCTACGTCGTCATTATCTTTGTATTAGTTTCTCGTTTTCTCAAGGTGATCAGCGCCTTCCGCCCAAAGATTAGGGTTCCCCCGGTACTCTAGTGGAGAGCGGGGACCTTCCATATTGTGCTCCTCCTCTTCCTCCGCTATCAAGACATCAAATTCACGATTAGGTTCATCCACCGGGACCGGCCCTAGGGCATCTGGGTCGGAATCCTCCGAGTGAATATTCGCATCGTACCATGGAACGGGATCGGCCCCTGGTTTTTGTTGAAGGCATCGGCTATTGGTATAAATATACACTAATGACGCAGCCTTTTCTGCCGCTAATCGATTTCGGCTCTTGTTGTGGACAAATGAGTACATACTCCAATTTCGTTCGCAAGAGCTAGCTGAATCCGTAAGGGCTAGAATACGAACATCTATTTTAGACAATGCCTTGTCTGCGATCCTGGCCCACCATTGGTGGAGTTGAAGCTTTGTCTGGCGGATGTTAGATGCCTTGGTAGGGCCATATGGTCCAGTTCCCTTCTCGTACTGTGTTAACTCAAATTGGGCGTCGCCATAAGAGATGTCCAATACCTTCATCATTTTGCGAACAACCCGATTCAATGCTCTTTGTGCGATTCCGTCAGCCCTAAGCGCCACATTATCCTTGAGGTACGGATTCAAAAGAGCCCCGGCGTAGTGAACATCGCTAAAAACCATTTGCCACCAGGCATCAAAAGATTGCTCAAGAGTGGATGCTATGTCAGCTCATAGAGTAAAGGGTGACTCTCTCAAAGAGTACACGTATTCTCGTAAATTATGCATCACGAGCCACGCACGACCCATGGCTGGTTCGCGGCCATCAAACACACGCAATGCCTTCAAAACATCCCCAGTCATGTGCACGTAATTTTGACATCGTTGCCAAAAGGCCACATCTTCGATGGTTTGCACCACATTACGCGAAGCGGTTGTTGCTTGCTCTCCATTTTGACTATTTCGTAGGGTTGCAAAGTAGTTTACAACACGGGGATGGTCTTTCAAATGCTCCAACACTCCTTTGAGTCTCACCAATTGATCCAACATAAGGAAATTACAAGCAAAGCGGGTTTCAGTGGGCACTACAATATGTAGGTTTGGACTCAACTCACGAAGTGCCCCCATTGTTGCATGATGGTTTCTAATATATTTGCACAATTTCTTTGCCCTCTCTATTAAATCTTTAAATTCTTGGACCTTTGCCGAATCTTTCAACATGAGATCCAATGCATGTGCCAAGCACCCCTGCTTGTGAATGTGCGGGTATGTGAGAATAATATCATCCACCGCTCCAAGCATGTTGAGAGCATTGTCTGTACAAACCTGTGTCACATTCTTGGAACCCACCTTCTCAATGTAAACTTTCACTTAATCCGCTATGTATCGCATGGACTTCTTTTGACCATTGGTGTCTATGGTCCCCAAGAATACGTCACCAGTAGGGCACGACATCATTAAATTCATGAGGCGCCTCCGGTTGACATCATCCCAACCATCCGTGCATATCGACACCTTATAATTCTTGATTGCAAAACCAACTTTGACTTCAATCTCTTTCTCAATTTGCAACCTCTTAGGTTCAATTAAATTAGTCCTCAACTGGTGATATGTAGGAGGAGTGTATTCAAACTTTGCCACAGATGTCGCCCTCACTGCATCGATGAACGCTTGATTTCGCGCCACATTGAAAGGCACATTCGCTTGATAGAAAAAAGTCGCCCACTTCTCATCAAGTTCCTTCCTCTTTACAATGTTAAAAGCATCAAGCATCCGTTGTTGACGTAGTTGCCCAGATCTAGTGGAATTTGAGGCGGCAAGACCACCCGACATATGTGAAGGGTCATTTCCTTCAGAGAGATTAGACACTCCATCTTGAGGCCCACTTGTTACCCCACCGCCACATTATTTCGAGCTTCGGATTGGCTTGAAGTGTCAATAGTTGGTGCCCTCGATGGACCACTCGGGCCTGAATCTCCACCATACATGTCCCCGCCCGTCATTCGTTGCGGAACAATGTTTCCACAATTGGCAAATCGACTTCGCACATAGGGAGGTAGGCTACGACAAATCGACCTCTCTGACTTGGCGCCGTATCCAAAGTGAGCGAACGCACGCTCACGTTTGTAGCTAAAAGTATAGTTACAGAAAACACAACTCACTTTGCCCCCGTTGTCACCAAAATTGTACCAAGGTTCCCATTATTTTGTTTGCTTCCTTTGACTTCCCATTGCATTCACGGCTTATGCCAAATAATGTGCAAGTACCGTCTAAGCCAAAATCCGGGGCTAGTTATAGTATAGAATCATGTGATAATGTGAGGTCTGATAGCGCTGGTGCACTGCTTGAACTAATTTTTACATCACCTCAGCCGCACACCCGTGCCGCGTGCCACCCAAGTAGACTCGCAAGGAGCTCAAACAAAATTGAGGTCCAAAAAATAGATGCCAAGGTGACAAACGTGAGGACAATCGGCCCTCCCCGAACCTTTTATATACCAGCAAAGAACGGGTGGGACATGAAGTGCCAAGGGCGGGGACGTCTCCGTGCAGGGGCGGAGACGTCCCCGCCCTTACCCAGGCAGGGGCGGGGACGTTTCCGCCCTGCCCTGTTGTGGGTAGACGTCCCCACCCCTGCCCGGGCAAGGGTGGGGACGTCTCCACCCCTACCCGGGTAAGGGCGGGGACGTCTCCGCCCCACCAGGGCAGGGCGGAGACGTCCCCGGCCTTACTTGGGCAGGGGCTGGGACGTCTCCCCAACCCAGGAGAAGGAGGCCTTTGGGGCATTTTGAGTGCTTAGGCACTCCTCCTCTCCATAAGGAGGGTGGAGGTTTTAATATAGGGTACCTTATTTTTGGTTCCGAAAGGATTGTGACGCACTTAAAATAAGAAGCAGGTTATGTCTACGAAGGAAGGCTTTCAGGAAAGTACTACATTTGTCCTTTGACCGCATGCTCTCCAATAATGAACACCTTTATTAGCTCCCTTTTAGATCAAGTAGTGAATAGCATGGGAGCTATTTAGATCAAGTTCCTATCCATAACCGGTAGTATAAGCCTCTAGTAGAATGTAATGTGCAAGTTCTCTAAATAAATAATTTAAACACAATTGCCCCACAAAAGATTAGGAATGTACCACATACCATTAAAGAAAAAAAATAAACCAAGTAGTGGATAGCATGGGAGCTATGCAAGTCCCCATCCATAACGGGTAGTATAAGCCTCTAGTAGAATGTAATGTGCAAGTTCTCTAAATAAATTGTACAATTACAAACAAAAAGGATATTTAAAACCATATAATGTTTAGAGCAAAAGTATTGTTCACAAAATTGATTTGCTACGTCCTAAACCTTTAAATACTTCGAGTCAATAGTAACGTTGGTGAAGGGCTTGTTCGGTCCTCCTCAGCCTACCACATGCTTGTGCCTTTTCGCTCGCGACTTGGACGTGGGTTCCGTCGGAGTCATCATCTGAAATTGACGTGTTAGTATCATAGCTAGGTGTGTCGTCCATCACAGTCATGAACTTGCCCAATCCACCTTCCGGATACTTGCGCCATCCCATTGGAATTATTCCATTTTCAGGGCGAGGAATTTTTACCTTCCCCGGCATCGACTTCAAAGTGGACCAGTCCACTATCTTGCCCAACTTCACCTCCGCATGAACACCCCGCGCAATGAAGAGATTTACTCCGTTGCGTTTGACGAATGGGACGTCATACAACACTTGGTAAACTTCGATGCATCGGTTTTTAAACGCCTCGACGATGCAATGTTTCAAGTTTGCCTTGTGGAAGCCCCGGTGATAGTTGTGTCGCGCCTCTGGGAAAGCCTTGTCGATGTGGCACCACTCGATGTAGTTCGCACAATCATCAAAACTCCATGGCTCCACTACGTCCTCCCAACCTCGAAAAGCCAACTTCTCGGGATTTCGAAGAATGTGCAACCGCTTCCGATGGGCGTTCCCCGCTCTTGCACGGGTCTTGTCACGCTCCTCCTTGGCCAATTGTCCGGATGAAGACATGGTGTGCACGTGTGAATGCAAAATTTTGGCGTGGATGGATGAATGAGACCTCGCACAACGCCCACATCCAGCTCAATGAAGAGATGGTGGATAGGAATACGCGAGGTGGGGACAAATGAGGTCCCCCTCCATTAAAATAGTAATCCGGTGGGGGCGGAGACGTCTCCGCCCCACCAGGGCAGGGCGAGGACGTTTGCTTGTAAATTTGGGGGGGGGGGTCGTCCCCACAAAACTTTCCAAGGAGGCGTTTGAGGCCACTCTTGCTTGGCCGAGGCACTCCTCATCTCCATGAGGCGGGTGCACAATTAAATATGGGGTGATTTATTTTTGGTTCCGACAAGATCCTAATGCACTTAAAATAACATGCAGATTATGTCTTTCCCTAGTTCTAGGGAGGAAGGCGAAATGGAAAGTACAACTTTTGTACTTTGACGGCATGCTCTCCAATAAGGAACACCTTTATTAGCTCCCTATTAGTTTTGGAGCAAACATAAGAGTGTAGAAAATTATTTCCTTCCAAATATAAAAAAAAATTCCTTGTCTTTAGTGGAAAATAACGCTTCAACTCAAGTCAAAGATTTCCACATATTGCCAAAAATATAACGGGCAAGGTACCAAAAACAAAAACGTCTTACCACATAAAACTTAGAGATTTTAACTTTTTATACTTTTGATTTTTTCCACAACAATATGTGGTGTAGACCTTCATATTGACCATAAATATACATCAATCTAAAACATATCAAGTATCTAAAAACTAAAACGTTACTTGCCCATTTTTTAGCTTCCACTACTAGCATAGTTGACTTGAATAAGGTACACCTTTTTTCTACCTCTAACAATTGGTGTATAAGGAACTAACATCATCCTAAACTACCATTAATAATGGATTTAGGCCTTACCTAGTGCAAAAATTTGATACCAAGCAGTGAATAGCATGGGAGCTATGCAAGCCTTTTAATCCGTGTGGTTAAAATTTATGAAATTTTGTGGGGACATTAACAAAGAAGTATTTATTGTGATCCTACGGTTAGATGTAGAAATAAAAAGGTTTTGTCTCCATTCTTAATCATTATACTATAGCCTCGCAATTTTGAAGTGTTTTTGGTGCAAAAATGCCTTGGTCCTTTAGGGATTAAAAATGTTTGGAGGTTTAAAACTTGGTCCACACCATTTTTTTTTATACAAACGCACAAATCCTTATGAGGCTTAAGTACATCCATAATCACACGGATTATCACCACTATTATCAAGTAGAATGTAGACAGTACTATTCATATATTTTTTTAGTATCCATAATGTAATACAAAAGTGGAAAAAAATACATTAAACGCTAAAAGATGAAGCATTGTAAGAAAATTGTCTCTTGGCACTGCAAAAACAAAAAATACACCTAGTCAATATTCATCGGGCTATTAGTAGTGCCACTCGCCCCTGCCTCGTTGTCGTGTGCCCCTACGTGCATAGGGAGGTTTTCATCTGAGCCCAATACAAGTCTACGAGACGCCCATCGTGTTCTCCTCGCTGGTCCATCTTCATCCAACACGGCCCTTAGGATTTGGGATTGCATGAGCTGGTCGAGCGCTTGCCGTGTCCCTGGACTGTGCACATCGAGCAAGAAGTCGATTCCGTCATTTCGGACAATTTCTTTCTACTCTGATTCCGATAATTGTCTTAGTTCTTGTGGGTCCGGTTGGTCAACGTCGTGAGAAATGCGATCCCGGTTGTCGTCTGTGATGCGAACTCCGTCAACGGCCTACAACCATTGATGTGGATGAGGTCCGAATCGAAATTGCTCCCCGTTCTCGTCCCAATGGCCATTAAAGCATTGGTAGAAGAAATTTCGTTTTCCTTGACCGTATTTGTCCTTTAACGGGATCAAATTCTTGCACACCCGGACAATCTGCTCCGGGTCCCCTTCCCAACCCCACTCGTTTGAGAGGTGCATCTTATCCAACGAGTGCATCTTCAGTTTCCAGCTCCACATCAAATCCTTTCCCCACATATGTGATTGATCAAGAGCGTTTGTCACATTGAACTTTCAATGCGGGGGCATGTATGGAACTAATCCAAAAAGTTCGTACAATCACTCGTGAAAAGGGGCCTTGTACAATGAGCACCGCCGGCGTACAACCATCAAGCTAATCAAGCAAAATGGATGGTACAAGTGCTTACAAGTGCCTAGATGCATCCCACCTTCTGGACCAAATGGATTTAGACAAATTGAGCAAGTCGTACCGTCGGATACGAAGCTCGAAAGTTGTGGCCACAATAACATGGGTTTGCTCCGATGATCGAGGGTAGATGAAACCTCTTTTTTGAAATCCCATTTGTAACGGGACCAATCGATGGTTGTTTGCCCACCGGTGGTTTTCACCATCGCCATTTCATCCATCTTGAAAAGATCATCTATAAGGGCCCACGATGTCAAACCAAACACCCTCTCCTGGTTGTTTTCGGTATAGTTGTTGTCGATTTTTTGGAATTCCGCCACCAATTGTCGGGACCGATCGACCGTGAAGACGCATGCCAACTTCCATTGATAGTAATGTTCTACCAACACATCCAAGCGACTTTGTAGTCTTGAATTCTCTTCAAGCGCTTTAGCGAGCTCTTTGCCGCCGTCACCCCCCGCACCCTCTTCTTTGTTGACTATAGCTTTGTCTGCGTTGGTAGGGGCCTCATCAAATGACAATGAATCGTCTTGGGTTGACACGTGTACAAGCCCTTCTTCCTCCCGTCGTGGATTCTCATCTTCTGTGGTCATTGTACTAGTTTGAAGGGCAAGTCGGAGCTCCTCCATATCACGTCGTTGCTGGTCAATAACAATGTTTTTATCATTGACTTCAACTCTCAACTTGCGAACCTCATCGCGCAATAACAATAGTTCTGTTGTCTTCCCTTCCAATTGGCTCAGCAAGGTTTGGATCGTGTTGGCAAAAATAGCACCAGTAGAGGCTTCTAACGTTCGATCAACAACCGCGGGGGATTGTACCTGAGCCCCAACTTCATTAACGATATTGTTAACGACTACGTTAACCGTTTGTTCCGCCCTCCTTCGTTTGGTGCGCGCTTGTGTCCTTTGGCTCCTTGTGATTGGAACGTGGGATCCGTCAGAGTCTGTATTCGTGTTTGAGGGATCGATCTCGTACGTGTCGACCGGTTCAGTCTTCGCCATCGATTTGCCCAATCCGCCTTCTGGATACCTCCGTGTCCCCATTGGAATCAATCCATTCGCCGGAGAAGGAACTCTTATGCTATCTCCCATGGCTTTCAAGGTGGACCAATCCACCCTCTTGCCCAACTTTACGTCCGCATGGACACCTCGTGCAAGGAAGAGATTTATTTCATTGCGTTTGATATAAGGGATGTCGTACAAGACCTGGTATACTTCAATGCACCGATTTTTGAACGCCTCGTCGGTGCACTTCCATAAATTTGCCTTGTGAAAGCGTCAGTGATAATTGTATCGCTCCTCCGGGAAAGCCTTGTCGATATGGCACCACTCGATGAAGTTTGCGCAATCCTCGAAACTCCATGGCTCCGGAACTTCTTCCCAACCTTTAAAAGCCAATTTAACAGGATTCCGAAGCACATGCAACCTCTTCCGCTGTTTGTTTCCCGATCGTAGTCGGCTCTTGTCTCGTTCTTCTTTATTCATTTTTATCGGCGTGGCCATGGGTGGGGAAAATCTGAATAATATATGTGATGCGAATGGATGAAGTCCTCACATGACGCCTACAACCAACTCAATTAAGAGGTGGATGAAGAGGGAGTATGTAAGGCGGGGACAATTAGGGGTGTGCACGATATTATATAGCCGATAGACGAAGCAGTGGTCTAGGGTCCCCAGGCAGGGGCAGGGACATCTCCGCCCCTGCCCGTATGGGGCGGGGACGTCTTCGCAAAAAGAACCCTACACCATATAAATAGGGGAGATTTTGTCCTTATTCTCTGCCAAGTCCACTCCCTAGGCCTCACGTGTCAGTTCGCTTTGCGGCCTGAAAGTGAGTTTGGTGGATGATCGGGCTTGGCCCATTTATAGTACCCAGACTCTTTGCGGTTTTTTTAAAACCATCAACTTGGAATTTCGACCACGGTAGGGAGTTGACAATCACATATGGCGGAAGAAGGAAGTAGGTCGATGGAGAAGCGCCCAGTATTTATGGACTTGGATGATGTTGATGAGACGGTTCTTCCGTCCATCAACACAGAGTTGACTTTGGGATCATTGAATCCGTCGTCATCGAGCGAAAAGAGGCGGAAGAAGTCACCAAATCCAGACATGCCCCCGCACGAATACATGGTTGAATGTAGAGGGATTGCCGTCGAGTTTTACAACCGTCGGATGATAGGGTCATTGACAAGGAGCTGTCTGAACCACAACGAAGAGGGATACCACAAGTTGACGGTTGACATGCGACACGAATTAATGTCAAAGCTTGATAAATCTGAGAAATTTAATAATTTCTCAGATTATTGGTTGCATTCAGAGTGGTTGGACACACAAGTGACCGCACTGACCACCAATATCGTTGCGAACTGGTGTTACGTCATGGGGAAGAAGGAGGATGAGAGCACCTAGAACCTAGAGGAGTGCGCATTAGTGGCGAAGATGAGGATGATCCAGGGCTTCGTTCAACGATACTCTTCTTCCCGTAAGAAGAAACTAGCTCCTTGGAAAGAGACTATTGAGGAGCAAATTTTGGCTCACTGCGTTGGTGGAACTTTCAAGTGGCTTGAAAGTTGCGCTAAAGTGATTCCAATGCCAGGGCAAAGCGCGGTGGGTGGCTATGGGGCTGTACAGAAGGTGATGATAACCAAATTGGAAAACATTCCAAGTTGGATTTACTTCGCCGGAAAGACTCTAACCAACACCAACGAGAGGGAGAAGCGCCGAAACATCATCAACGTGGCTGGAGGGTGTCCGGTAGTGCATCCCGGGATCATTAGACTTGCGTACATCCACCCGAAAACTATGGAAGGGTACACGCTCTGGTGGAATGGGGGATCTCTGGCTTCTTTTTGGTCCAAGTTTGACTCGAAAGTGGACGAAGCATTGTCATTTGAACGGATTGAGATGCATCCGAATACCGGGTTGTCAATCCAAAAGCTTCGGTGGGTAAAAACTTACCGCCAAAATCGAGTGAACCTCGCGCTATCATTGCTTGTCATTGTGGAAAAATGCCACGACGCAAATTAAATACACAATGACATCTCTCCATCGAATGTTTTGTTCCACTTTGATGAGTGGAAACCCGATACAGTGTACATCGGAATTTGCGATTGGGGGCTTTCTAGTCGGGTTGTGGAGAATGAGCCATCAAGGTATGGTTATCATTTCAAGGAGGAGCTTCAACAAGAGAGAGAGCGGCGACGGTTTGTGGCACTAGAACTGTTCTATAATTTTGGGCCGCAGGACTCCACCAACTCGCTTGAAGTCATGCAACGGTCACACCTCTACTCCAAGGCAGCAGATGCATTTGCGGTGGGTTGGATTTGTAAAAAAAATTGGAAAGAAAATTGGGACACTTCGTATTTCACCAGCAAAAACACGGAGCAATATGTAAACCTGAAGCTAAAACTTACAGCGTTGCAAAAACAACTGCTCGAAGAACGGTCTTCTGTGCCAGATGTTTTAGACACATTAATGAAACCCCCCCACAACTGGACTATGTCTCTATGTTGTTACCGACAATAGTTTTTTGTTAATTAGCTGCATTAGTTTCGCATGTGTTGGTTAAATAGGCAATACGGCATCTTCGTAGAAGAATATGTGTACTTGGCAATTGCCATACGTTATATTTTAATCAAAATTGGATACGTCCAAATCTTAAATTCTAAATCCGAGATTTGCAATTGTTCAAGCACAAATAATTATTGATACACTATTGATACACTAAATGTGCACAAGTGAAAGAAATAAATTTATTATTTCTACAAAAATTAATACATAGTGTAGTAAATGGCATTTAGTGTCCGGTTATGTCACTACACTAAGTGCCTCATTTCCAATTGGTGTATGGGTTTACATTTAGTGTATACTATAGTAAACATAAATTTTAGTTTACCAACATAGTGTCAACAGTTAAACACTATTAACTAACTCATGAAAGGGCGGAGACGTCCACGCCCCTGCACTAGTAGAGGCGGAGACGTCTCCGCCCTGCCCGTATGGGGCGGGGACGTCTCAGCCCCACCTCCCTCTTGCCATTAGTCCCCGATCCTACTCAAACATAACCCTCTCCTTCCTGGCAGCTATGTGGTGGCAACATGGCTGCCACATCGCCTGTTTTTTACCTAGCAGGTAAGTCAACCCTCAGTTGACTTACCCGGAAGGGCGAGAGCTCTACCAGACTAGCGAATCGGACGGACGGGCGTACCGGACGTCCGTCCAGTATGACAACCTTGGCTCGAACTCTCGTGCGGTTCCTACCAATGGAAATGGCACTTCCTCCTTCTCAACGATACCATCATCGGTGGTAGTATGCACGATATATTTGATCGGTCGTAGTACCAATCTACTCACCCGAGTCGCGGATTCTAGATCTCGTAAGCGATTAAATACTTTTATGACCCTCTTCTGTGATAAAACCCGGTGGTTCGTTTCCGGCTTCTCCGCAGAGACCATGCGGTCTTTGTGTGCCTTAAACACAAAATTCCCCCACACTGATCTTTTTGCAATCTCCTCCGTTGTAGGCACTCGTGCCTTTAAATACATTAAAGTTTGAACATCCTATGGTATCTTCGCATTGTCTTCAAAATCCTCTCGTATATTGTCTGGAAGGTTGTGAAAATCTTTTTCCTCCGGCGCCATGGCTGATAAATCAGCTAAATCTCCTGGTGTAGATGTAGGGGCCCTACGATGACCATCAGACATCCTGAGCCGCGACCTAGGAACCCTGCCACCCGATCTTGCACTTCTCCCAATCAACCTCCTCCCGCTTGGATCCAAACTTGATGGGCCTTCTCTTGAACTAGAAGCTACATCACTCTCAACACGCCGTGGCCTCTTCGTAGGACATCTACTCGTTAATGGAGGATTCGGTAATCTCTGTACCTCAGAAGCTGTGGTGGGATGTTGGCCTACACATTCCCTTCCCCCCCTCCAGTGGTCGCCAATCCAATTGCAACGGCTCAGCAAGAATTCGATAAACTTCTGTTTCTTCTGGTTCCGCTAGTGGGGCTTGAGTTGTCGCACGTGATGGGTCCCTCTCCCAAAATGCCTCATATCTAATATGTTCCTCCATAATCTTCTTAGCCTTCAGCACCATCTCCGGTGATAACGCTAAACAGGTTACAGGCTAAGACGTTATTGTGTCTAGCAGTACGTACCGCAAGAGAGATGTTCAACCAAAACGTTTGCAATGATTTGAGGAATTTCACTTGACCTGGATTCTGAAATAGATTCAAAGGGACAGGTGCAAGAAGCAACTTCTTCGAAAGAGAAGTCTTCACCTCCGATTGACCTGGACCCACTACACAAGTCACGTATACCATATCATCACGTCGAAGAGTGATTGCTTGGATTTTGCCAAAACTCTTCTCCAACGCCGATGTACGCTTCCCCAGCTCAAAGGGATAATCTGTCACCCACAAGATGGTGTTCGACTCATCCACTTCCGCGATCCACCAGCCGTGGCTCTCCCAGATTCAGTCAATATTTGGTGGTGCCATAACGCAACACTCAAAAAACCTGCATATCATAATAAATCCATAGTCACTATTAGTACGGAATAAGAATTTTTGAACCTCCACTCATTGCACAACTTTTCTGAATATGCTACACCCCTTGTCTACCTCTAAAAACTTTTGCACCATAGAAGATCTAAATCCAATACCGTCGTGTTAAGCATGTTGTTAGTTCTTTGGTGAAATAGCATATTGATCCAAGTCAATTATTTTCACACATTGTCACACATTTTTGGCCAAGATACAAAAAACACTTCTACCTTTCCTCATAAAACTTTGAGATATTCGTATGATTCACTTTTGATTTTCCCAACCGCATTATATGATATAAACCTTCTTATTGACCATTTGGATTCTCATTTAAAACAATATTGAGTTCACAAAAAA
Source organism: Bryoerythrophyllum caledonicum (assembly GCA_963971425.1). Taxonomy (NCBI): domain Eukaryota; kingdom Viridiplantae; phylum Streptophyta; class Bryopsida; order Pottiales; family Pottiaceae; genus Bryoerythrophyllum; species Bryoerythrophyllum caledonicum. The sequence continues at coordinate 21,139,365 of OZ020518.1, forward strand.
ATATAACGTGAATTGAGAATTTTTGAACCACCACTCATTGCACAATTTCTTTGAATATGCTCTACCCCTTATCTACCTCTAAAAACTTTTGCACAACAGAAGATCGAAATCCAATACCATCGTGTTAAGCATGTTGTTAGTTCTTTGGTGAAATAGCATACTAATCGAAGTCAATTATTTTCACACATTGTCACACATTTTCGGCCAAGGTTCCAAAAACACTTCTACCTTTCCACATAAAACTTTGAGATCTTTGTATGATTTACTTTTGATTTTTCCTTCGGCATTATGTGATGAAAATCTTCTGATTGACCATTTGGATTCTCATATAAAACAATATCGAGTTCACAAAAAAATATAACGTGAATTGAGAATTATTGAACCTCCACTTATTGCACAATATTTTTGAATATGTTACACTCTTTTTCTACCTCTAAAAATTGGTGCCCTTAGGAACTTACAGCATTTTTAACATTATGG
>OZ020518.1:21140044-21220266 GCA_963971425.1 Bryoerythrophyllum caledonicum
CCATGATTGAGGACGAATTTAAGGTTGAAGGTGGCCGCGCCGCGCAGGCAGCATGCCGCGCAAGCGCCAGGCCGTGCCTGGCCGGTGAGCGCCTGGCCGCACCGAGGGCTTAGGGTCGCGCCGCGCAAGCGTTGCCTGCCTTAGCCACGGCGCAAAATCCTAGCCACGCCGCGCAGCGTGGCGTGCGCGAAACTCTAGCCTCGCCGCGCAAACGTCACTTAATTGAACACATAAACCAAGTTTTGTTCTAACCTTATCTCGAATTCGTGCTTCTTCTTAACTCGAATTCGTGCTTCTCCTTCTCGTTGCGCTCCACCGCCTGTGTGTCCATCACCTCCTTGATCTTCTCTTGCAGCGCACCTTCGAACTTGCACGGATATGGTGGATGGAGGAGCACGAGCAGTAGGGGGTGTACGTGTGCACACCTCTAGTCTACAGTTACTTCATGAGGCGTCCCGCGAACTCCACGGGATTCTGTTTAGGCGGCTAGGGTTTGGTTGTGGCGGCTAGGGTTTCAGGTAGTGCTAGTGCCATACTACGAGCTACTAGTGCCATACTATGAGCGATTACTACTTGATTTCAGTTCATACTACTTACTTTAGTTTAGTGTGGTTTTGGATTTATTACTTTTGTAGTACGTAGGTTGCACTCACGAGTTGTTGACATCTATAATCTGTAATCATTCAACTTTTGTGAAATTTGCGATTTTGAACATATCAAAGTTGGTGTTCTCATGTGTGTGCTAAAATACTAGTATCGGATGAACTCACACTATTGTAACCTCGTATTCAGCATTGAAACGAAGTCAGAAGCTTACCAAGTAAAAATCTCCTCGATGTGCAAAATTCCTCCAATCTATGCAGTACACACAAATCTGATAGAAATCAGTGAATGAAGTAAAAATCGACATGACTGAGGTTTTGATTGCAAGAGAAATCACCGTTGAAAGTGGGAAGAGAAGAGACCTCTAGGCTTTGCAAAGAAACCTTATATCCATGTTGGAACTTTTGTGCCACAAGTTTACTAGTCAAAATTTGACTTTAAGAACTTTGGACCTTTTGCTTTGTTTCTCCTTATGTTAAAATTTTAATATATTATATTAAAATTTTGGGCTATATGTAATACGAAGATACATATAGGGTTATTTATCACATAGTTTACCATATAAACTTTGTGCATGTGTTGTAGGTAAAGTGGGAAGGGTTGAAAAACATGTCCAACAACAACGACGGAATGGTGATATAATGTTGAACGCCATCAAGCATCACTGCGTGTACGGCTAACACCTGCAACGTATCTTGAGGTAAACACTTATTTTAATACAAGTTTAAGATTGATTCATGATTGATCTTTTGTACTATGTTGTTTGTAGAATAACCTTTATGTGGATGTACAAACCCTTTCTTTTATTAGTGATTGTAACAAGTTCCAATGGCGTCAGTAATAGCAAGTAGACAACATGGTTCATTTTCTTCCCTAGGTTCAGTGGATTCCCTTCGTTTCAGTTCACTTGGATTCAAAAGGTTGCATTACACATGATTTAGGTTCATTATCATCATATGAAAAATGATTAGTTCCATTATACACCAATGTTTATAAATGCAAAAGAGGTGTAGCATATTCAACTACTAATGCATCAAGTGTCAAAAATGGGCTTGTTGAATGTTTGGTCAAGTTTCTATGGTGTCAATTTCCAACATTCCTCTTTGAAAATTTTACTATAGAAAGGCATTACCAAAACCTTAGTGGGAAAATAATTTTTACCCAAATTGGACATTTGATCAAAAAGTTTTAGGGTTTTAAATTTCAAATGGGGAGAGCGGGCAAGTTGGGCACCTCAAAAAACTTTTGCAAGGACACTGTTGATTGTGAGATTTTCTGTACTCGAAAGTAATATTATTTCACTTGATGTTGTCAAAATAAGTTCTTGTCTCTAGTGAAAAATAGCATACCAATCAAAATCAAACATTTTCACACATTGTTAGTCAGTGTTGGGCAAGGTACCAAAAAACCTTCTTGTTTTCCAAATAAAACCTAGATATCTTTTCATTTTTCACTTTTTATTTTTTCCACAACATATGTGGTGTATACCTTCTTATTGACCATTTGGATTACGAATCTAAAACATATTAAGTTCACAAAAAATTACAATGTGAACTAACAAATTTCAAACTTCCACTCCTTACACAATTGTTTTGAATATGCTACAGCCGTCCTCTACCTCTAAAAAATGGTGTACAAGGAACTAACATCATGCTTAACAAGATGGTAATGGGTTTAGACCTTGTGTAGTGCAAAATTTGACACCAAGTGAAGTTAAAGCCTGCTAATCCACTGCACGCAAAGAAGAAAATGAACCATATGCTTGACTTCAAACACTATAATCTTTCAATCCGTGCGGTCAAAATTTATGCATTTTTTTTCACATATTACTTAATAAGTCTTAATTCAGATCCTACGATCAAAACTAGAAATAAAAGTTTTCGTTTCACATTTTTTTCATTGCACTAGAATCCAACAATTTTGAAGTGTTTTTGGTATAAAACTATCATTATACCTTCAGGGTTAAGGACTCTGTGTATGGAGTTCATGCTCTACAAATTCTTATATTTTTCATTTCAAAGGAGTTTTATGAAAAGGTCCAATACCATCATCATATTTTGAACAGTAAATATGTGTTTAGATACATATATTTTATCAGATGAATGGTGCTTTGAAGGTTAACAATTGATACATGTATTTTGAGTAATGTGTAGCCAAAATGTTCCTATTTTTTCAATAGTGATAATGGAGACCCGCACGATTCAGACTTCTTGGATACGGCCACACATCCAAAGGGATAATATGCATTCCAATAGCTCTGTGGGGGCTCGATTAGTACGAGCAGCACGTGCAAGGCAATTTCAACAGAGATCTGTTGGAATCATGACATCTGAATTAGAAAAGACGGTAGAATTGCTTTCTGAGAGAAGAGATGTGGTGGGCTTAGCAACCAGGAAGCATGCATTTAAAAGTGGCATGGAATTGAATGGGTCGAAGTTGTTCCCATTTGAGGTGGCGGTGCGTATCACTAGGGTAGATGATGCATTGCATTGGACCGGAGAGATTGTAGGAGAACGCCTTGGCATGTGTATGGGCTTGATCATTTGTTGGCATTGGTCTTTGCTACGTGTAGAGCCTGTCGAACACGATAGTACAGGTGTTCATGGTGACATTGGATCACAGATAACTCCTATACAAGTCATGGCCTCAGAATTTCATTTTCCTGAGTTCATTAACACATCAAGATCCAACGAGAGGTCTCGACGCAGTAGTCATGCTTCAAATGCCATAGATGAAAATTCGTTGTTTTTCCAACTTTCTCCCTCAAACATCCAAGATTTGTCCCATGTAGATGGATTTTCTTATGTAAGACCAACACGTCATCCCTATTCTATGCAAAATAGGAGTAAGAGAGATTCAAGAGAGCCATCATTGACAGAAGCTGCACCATCTAAGGTATCGCATACAAGCGTGCAAATTGCAATGGCACAAGGAGGATGCAAACGCAATTGTTTGAGGGACGTTCCAGCAAGGTATCTATTCGACATGCGATATAATGCATGGGCCAATGAGTTTTCAGTACGAAGTACCTGCATGAGACAGATGCTCGTTTCTTTTTACACAAGGACGGAAGTATCTCGTCAAGACAATGTTTGCTACACTCTTGGGATTGGATATCCACATAGGCGCTTCAAGCAATTGGAGAAGGACTGTCTAATATATGGAAGAGTGACATCGATTCACGGCAATACCCTTTCAGATCCGATCAGAGAGAGCACTAGAATGTTTGCGGCAGAGGCTTGCTTTAAATCGTTTGTCGATGAAGCTGGTTGTCCTCAACCTCATCGTTGTATTCGCCGTAAGAGTGATAATGAAGTGGTGTCTCTCATTCTCCTTCCTATGAATACAACCAAATTTGATGTATTCAATTACGTGAATGAGGAGGTCAAGAGAATTTGTAATGGCGAAACCATTTCTATGAGTTCGTTCCGGAAGATGTGGCGCATCAAGTATCCCCACGTTCAAGTACCTCAGAAGCTGTGGTGGGATGTTGGCCTACACTTCCCCTCCCCCCCTCCAGTGGTCGCCAATCCAATTGCAACGGCTCAGCAAGAATTCGATAAACTTCTGTTTCTTCTGGTTCCGCTAGTGGGGCTTGAGTTGTCGCACGTGATGGGTCCCTCTCCCAAAATGCCTCATATCTAATATGTTCCTCCATAATCTTCTTAGCCTTCAGCACCATCTCCGGTGATAACGCTAAACAGGTTACAGGCTAAGACGTTATTGTGTCTAGCAGTACGTACCGCAAGAGAGATGTTCAACCAAAACGTTTGCAATGATTTGAGGAATTTCACTTGACCTGGATTCTGAAATAGATTCAAAGGGACAGGTGCAAGAAGCAACTTCTTCGAAAGAGAAGTCTTCACCTCCGATTGACCTGGATCCACTACACAAGTCACGTATACCATATCATCACGTCGAAAAGTGATTGCTTGGATTTTGCCAAAACTCTTCCCCAACGCCGATGTACGCTTCCCCAGCTCAAAGGGATAATTTGTCACCCACAAGAAGGCGTTCAACTCATCCACTTCCGCAATCCACCAGCCGTGGCTCTCCCAGATTCAGTCAATATTTGGTGGTGCCATAACGCAACACTCAAAAAACCTGCATATCATAATAAATCCATAGTCACTATTAGTACGGAATAAGAATTTTTGAACCTCCACTCATTGCACAACTATTTTGAATATGCTACACCCCTTGTCTACCTCTAAAAACTTTTGCACCATAGAAGATCTAAATCCAATACCGTTGTGTTAAGCATGTTGTTAGTTCTTTGGTGAAATAGCATATTGATCCAAGTCAATTATTTTCACACATTGTCACACATTTTTGGCCAAGATACAAAAAACACTTCTACCTTTCCTCATAAAACTTTGAGATATTCGTATGATTCACTTTTGATTTTCCCTACAGCATTATGTGATGTAAACCTTCTTATTGACCATTTGGATTCTCATTTAAAACAATATCGAGTTCACAAAAAAATATAACGTGAATTGAGAATTTTTGAACCACCACTCATTGCACAATTTCTTTGAATATGCTCTACCCCTTATCTACCTCTAAAAACTTTTGCACAACAGAAGATCAAAATCCAATACCATCGTGTTAAGCATGTTGTTAGTTCTTTGGTGAAATAGCATACTAATCGAAGTCAATTATTTTCACACATTGTCACACATTTTCGGCCAAGGTACCAAAAAACTTATACCTTTCCACATAAATCTTTGAGATCTTCATATGATTCACTTTTGATTTTTCCTACGGCATTATGTGATGAAAATCTTCTTATTGACCATTTGGATTCTCATTTGAAACAATATCGAGTTCACAAAAAAATATAACGTGAATTGAGAATTATTGAACCTCCACTCATTGCACAATTTTTTTGAATATGCTACACTCCTTGTCTACCTCTCAAAAAATTTGCACTACACAAGATCTAAATCCAATACCATCATGTTAAGCATGTTGTTCGTTCTTTGGTGAAATAGCATATTAATCCAAGTCAATTATTTTCACATATTGTCACACATTTTCGGCCAAGGTACCAAAAAACTTATACCTTTCCACATAAATCTTTGAGATCTTCATATGATTCACTTTTGATTTTTCCTACGGCATTATGTGATGTAAACCTTCTTATTGACCATTTGGATTCTCATTTGAAACAATATCGAGTTCACAAAAAAATATAACGTGAATTGAGAATTATTGAACCTCCACTCATTGCACAATTTTTTTGAATATGCTACACTCCTTGTCTACCTCTAAAAATTAGTATATAGCAAACTAACATCATGCTGAATATTATGGTAATTTTTTGAGACCCTTTGAAATGCCAATATTGGACACCAATTGAGGTCAAAGTCAGCTGATCAATAAAACGCTGGGATGAAAATGAGCCTTTTCTCTACTTCAAACATTATAATCTTTCAATCCGTGCGGTAAAACTTAATGAAATTTTGTGAGCATATTACTTAATAAGTCATTATTGAGATCCTACGGTTTAAACTATCAAAAAAACTTCAATTTTGTTTCCTTGCAAATTGCACTAAAACATGCATTTATAAAGATTTTTGGTTTAGATATTCTTTACATCATTTATGGACCAAGGAACTTCGAGTATCAATATCGAGGGTATACTACCAGGGTATGACTAACTAGGCACCTTAACCGGTTATCAACCATGGTGTCTATTTTGGGTATCAATTTAGGGTTTCAAATTAGGGTTTTGAATTCAGGGTATCAATCCGGATATCAATGTGTTGCACCTTTGGGTAGTCCTACGAGGGGTGTGCGTGCGCACACCCCTGGTAGTAGTTGTGAGGGAGGCTGTTAGTGTGAGAGAGAGGGTTTGGAGGATTGTGGGATTGTGAGAGAGGGGCTTGTGAGGGCGGAGGGTGGGGAGAGAAATGAATGGGAGGTGTGAGGAAGAGAAAATGTGGGCGGCTAGGATTTGGTATACACAAGGAGGATAGGGCGCGGGAGGGGAGAGGAGAGATGGAGGTGAGAGCGCGGGAGGGGGGGAAATTTTTTTTTATTAAAAAAAACGAGGCTGCAGCACGCCCCTGAGCCAGGCCGGCTTGCGCCTTGCCGACCTGAGCCAGCGGTAGGCCGCGCGAGGCCAAGCCGCGCCTGCGCCATCGCGCGCAATACTTGCGCACATAACTTGGGCTTCGCATCACACACCTTCACTAGCACAGCGCGCCAGGCCATCGCGCGCGCTTGCGGCCTGTGCCATCACACTTGCATCTCATTGCTCTCTGTTTGCTAGGCTGCGCAAAGTTTGAAGTTGCGCGCGCAATGTTCTTCGTCGACGTTGCCCAACCAGCAGCACCTTGCGCGAGGCCGTTCAACGTTCAAGAAGCACCTTCACAGGGTTTGGGTTTTTTACCTCGACTATTTTTGGATATGGTCGGTGGAGGAGCACTAGCAGTTGGGGGTGTGGGCGCGCACACCTCCAGTCTTCACGAACTCCATGGCAACGGCGGCTAGGGTTTGTTTGCGGCAGCTAGGGTTTTGTTGTGGCAGCTAGGATTTGGTTGCGGCGGCTAGGGTTCAAGTAGTGTGCTCATGTGCTATACTCAGGATTTAGTGCCATTCTACGAGTTAACTCACTTGACTTCAATTTTGTGTGGTTTTTGAGTCAATATTTCAGTATTACAAAAACTGCACTCTTTAGTTGTTGACTGCTATCTTGTGTAAACATTAAACCTTTGTTGATTTTGCAGTTTAATTCGTACTCAAGTTCATGTCCTCATTTGTGTGCTCCTATATTGGTACTGCTCTCTATCGTAACTCTAACTGACCTTAATCCTCATGAATCTAACCCTGGAGTTCCCTCATCTTCAGAATTGAAACAAAGCTAGAAGCTTACCAAATTCGCCAAAATCTCCTTGATGTGCAAATGTCCTTGAATCTACACAGTACACACAAAGTTGATAGAAATTAGCGAATGAGGAAAAATGCACATGGCCTTCAGGTTTCGATTGCAAGAGAGCTCACCTTAGAAATTGGGAAGAGAAGAGACTTCTAGATTTGCATAGAAACCTTATATTCATGTTGGAACCTTGTGCCCCAAGTTTATTAGTCAAAGTTTGACATTAGAACTTTTCACATTTTGCTTTGTTTCTCCTTATGTTTAAACTATTTACATAGTATATTAATAATTTGAGCTATATGTAATACGAAGATGCTTAGGAATTTTATCACATAATTTACCATATAAATTTTATGCATGTGTTGCAGGTAAAGTGGGAAGGGTTGAAAATTTAAAAACATGTTCAACAACGACGAAATGGTGATTTAATGTTGAACGCCATCAAGCACTAGTGCGTGTACCACTAACATCTGCAACGTATTTTGAGGTAAACATTAATTTTTACACAAGTTTAAGATTGATTGTTGATTGATCTTCTGTACTATGTTGTTTGTAGAATAACCTTTATGTGGACGTACAAACCTTTTTTTTATTAGGAATTGTAACAAGATCCAATGGTGTTAGTAATAGCAAGTAGACAACATGGTTCATTTTCTCCCCTAGGTTTAGTGGATTCCCTTCGTTTCAGTTCACTTAGATTCAAAAGATTGCATCAGACATGATGTAGATTCATTATCATCATGTCAGAAATGATATTACTTATATTTTATACCAATGTTTAGGGATGCAAAAGAGGTGTAGCATAATTAACCCCTAAATGATCAAGTGACAAAAACGGGCTTCTTGAAAGTTCAGTCAGGTTCCTATGGTGTCAATTTCTAACATTCCTCTTTGAAAATTTTACTATAGAAAGGCATTACCAAGACTTTAGTGGGAAAACAATTTTTACCTAAATTGGGCATTTGATAAAAAAGTTTTAACGTTTTGAATTTCAAATGGGGAAAGCGGGCAAGTCGGGCATGTCCAAAAAGTTTTCCTAGAACACTCTGTTGAATGTGAGATTTTCAATAATCGTAAGTAATATTATTTTCCTTCATGTTATCAAAATAAGTTCTCGTATTTAGTGATAAATGACATATCAACCTAAGTCAAACATTTTCACACATTGTCACTCATTGTTGGGCAAGGTACTAAAAACACTTCTTGTTTTCTAAATAAAACCTAGATATCTTTTCATTTTTCACTTTTTATTTTTTCCACAACAATATGTGTAAACCTTCTTATTGACCATTTGGATTACCAATCTATAACATATTATGTTCACAAAAAATTACAATGTGAATTAACAAATTTCAAACTTCCACTCCTTGCACAGTTGTTTTGAATATGCTACACCCGTTCTCTACCTCTAAAAATTGGTGTACAAGAAACTAACATCATGCTTGACAAGATGGTTGTGGATTTAGACCTTGTGTAGTGCAAAAATTAGACACCAAGTGGAGTCAAAGTCTGCTGATCCACTGCACGCAGGGAAGAATATCAACCATATGCTTGACTTCAAACACTATAATCTTTCAATCCGAATGGTCAAAGTTTATGAAATTTTGTTTATATATTACATAATAAGTCTTAATTGGGATCCTATGTTCAATGTTAGAAATAAAATCTTTTGTTTCCTTATTTGTTCATTGCACTGGAATTCAACAATTTTGAAGTGTTTTTGGTGTAACATTGTCATTGTACCTTTAGGGATAAAGACTCCTTGCAAGGAGTTCATGCTCTACAAATTCTTATATTTTTCATTTCAATGGTGTTTTATCAAAAGGTCCAATATCATCATCATATTTTGAACAGTAAATATGTGTTTAGATACATATATTTTATCAGATGAATGGTGCTTTGAAGGTTAACAATTGATACATGTATTTTGAGTAATGTGTAGCCAAAATGTTCCTATTTTTTCAATAGTGATAATGGAGACCCGCACGATTCAGACTTCTTTGATACGGCCACACATCCAAAGGGATAATATGCATTCCAATAGCTCTGTGGGGGCTCGATTAGTACGAGCAGCACGTGCAAGGCAATTTCAACAGAGATCTGTTGGAATCATGACATCTGAATTAGAAAAGACGGTAGAATTGCTTTCTGAGAGAAGAGATGTGGTGGGCTTAGCAACCAGGAAGCATGCATTTAAAAGTGGCATGGAATTGAATGGGTCGAAGTTGTTCCCATTTGAGGTGGCGGTGCGTATCACTAGGGTAGATGATGCATTGCATTGGACCGGAGAGATTGTAGGAGAACGCCTTGGCATGTGTATGGGCTTGATCATTTGTTGGCATTGGTCTTTGCTACGTGTAGAGCCTGTCGAACACGATAGTACAGGTGTCCATGGTGACATTGGATCACAGATAGCGCCTACACAAGTGATGGCCCCAGAATTTGATTTTCCTGAGTTCATCCACACACCAGGATCCACCAAGAGGTCTCGACGAAGTAGTCATGCTTCAAATGCCATAGATGAAAATTCCCCGTTCTCCCAATCCACTCCTTCAAACATCCAAGATTTGCCCCATGTAGATGGATTTTCTTATGTTAGACCAACACGTCATCCTATTCTATGCAAAATAGGAGAAGGAGAGATTCAAGAGAGCCATCATTGACAGAAACTGCACCATCTAAGGTATCGCATACAAGCGTGTAAATTGCAATGGCACAAGGAGGATGCAAACGCAATTGTTTGAGGGACATTCCAGCAAGGTATCTATTGGACATGTGATATAATGCATGGGCCAATGAGTTTTCAGTACGAAGTACCTGCATGAGACAGATGCTCGTTTCTTCTTACACAAGGATGGAAGCAACTCGTCGAGACAAGTTTGTAACAAAGTTACATGGGAAACAAGTTTGCAATGCTTGCTACGCTCTTGGGATTGGATATTCACAGAGGCGTTTTAAGCAATTGAAGAAGGACTGTCTAATATATGGAAGAGTGACATCGATTCATGGCAATACCCTTTCAGATCCGATCAGAGAGAGCACTAGAATGTTTGCGGCAGAGGCTTGCTTTAAATCGTTTGTCGATGAAGCTGGTTGTCCTCAACCTCATCGTTGTATTCGCCGTAAGAGTGATAATGAAGTGGTGTCTCTCATTCTCCTTCCTATGAATACAACCAAATTTGATGTATTCAATTACGTGAATGAGGAGGTCAAGAGAATTTGTAATGGCGAAACCATTTCTATGAGTTCGTTCCGGAAGATGTGGCGCATCAAGTATCCCCACGTTCAGGTACCTCCATTCTCGAGATTCTCAAAGTGTTATCATTGTTGGGAGTATAAATGTGCCATGGAGGGAACCACCAATGCAGATGCAAGAATAAAGATAAACGAGTTGTTTATGTTGCATCTGCGCAACCAGATGGAAGAACGTAGGCATTATTGGATATTCAAGAGGTCGTGTCATATTAGCCCTGAGCTGTACATGTGCATCATAGTGGATGGCATGGATCAGAACACGACCATGGTACCGAGGATGCGGCAGACTGTGAAGAACATTGAACACCGGTTTGTGAAGACCCATCTGTGTGGTGCTCTTGTACATGGAATCGGTTTATATTGCGACGTGTGGTTTGGGGCTCACCACAAACATGATAGCAACCAAGTCGTGAGTACATTGTTGTACATGATAGGAGACGTGCTGCGGAGGAGAGGCTTTTTGCCACCAACATTGCGAATGTAGGCGGACAACTGCACACGCGAGAACAAAAACATTTATATGTTTGCTCTATGTGCTACATTGGTGGCATTGGGGTTTTTTCAGGAGGTGGAACTATCTTTTCTTATAGTGGGCCATACACACGAAGATATTGATCAACGCTTCAGTTGTATATTAAATACGTTGAAGATGTCGGATGTGGACTCGTTGAAGGAAATTGTGAGTCTTATAGAACGAGGAACATCTCCTACAGAGGCATTTGTTAGCACCCGGCTGCTAGAGAACGTATGGGATTGGAAATTGTTCATAACTCCTCACTTATTGACAGGTCATGATTCATTGGTGGGCATAACATTTCCGCACCACATGCGATTCTATATGGACAATCGAGAAGGGACTCGTGAGGTTCGAGTACAACACAAGCATTATTGCAAGGATCCATGGGTACCGGAGGCAGGGACAAAAACTTTGAGGTCGTTGCCAAGTAGGGATGAGCGACCATCGTTTGCGGAAGTATTAACAGCGGACGAACGGGAGTTGAAGGCGTTGGATGACTTCATTGTATATAAACAAAGGTGCATTCAAAGGTTGCAACATGAGGATAAGAATCGTGAGGCAGAAGTAGAGGCTGAAAGATTGAAACTTTATTTAGCTCAATTTCCACACAAAGACCTTAGCAATGAGCATCATTCTTCACCGTTTTGGCCTTCAGAGTTCTTCAACAACGGACCTACACAGAGTACATCTTTGGATGTAATGGATGGTGCAAGTGAAGAAAATCGCGAGATAGATGTCGTAGAGCAGGTAGTGGCGATGCTTCCAAATGCCGAGGCTCGAGGATACTTTGGTTCTTGTAGAGGAAGACCCTCTAATCAAGGACTACGCAGGGGCACAACGAACAGAGCGCAACTATGTTGAAGAACACGCCGAAGAAGGAGCAATGTATGAAGGTAATCACGACCCATTTCCACCATTTAATCCACAATTTGATATCCGTTGTGGACAGTTTGTAGCCTTGAGTGTTGATCGAGCAGAGATAGAAGGTGGTGTACCATTCTATGTAGGAAAAGTGATTGAGGAAGGAAAAAACCGATGGAGACTTAAGATAAAGGTTTGTTGATATTGGCCGATCATCCAAAGGGGGGTTGTTGATGGACATGGATCTCCTGTACAACGGTACGCAAATTGCATGGATTCATTATGGGAGCCATTTGGGGAGAGCCATAATTGGGTAGAGAAAGATACATGCATTTTTCATGAGTAGACACACCGGAAAGAACCATGTCAGGGCCAACGGGTGGAGAAAGCGCAATGTATTTGGAGTGCAGGTTGAAAGCAGGATTCGCATTCTTCAATCGGCAAAGGATCACATACTACAATATATTGCAATGCAAACCGAAGCTATCGATGACGACCGTTTGCAAGCAGCCCTAAATTCTATGGAGTAGATAGTGTGACTTTTTGAGAGTATACTAGTTGTGTATGGTAATTGATATATAGTGTATGTGTAAGAGTAGTATATTCTAAGGGTGATGTAAGACATTATGTCATTAATCCTATAGAAGAAAGGTAATTTTACTATTGGTGCTAAGTCCATTTGTAGAAGAATCTATATTTGGTTTCCACCATTGCATGCATTATGTACTACGTAGAATATCTTTTAATCAAGTGCCAACCCTTGCATAAAGTATGTTTTTTTGTGATTATGCGTGTTTGTATACTACAATCCTTCAAATCTATCTTTGAAATATTGTGAAACTATATTAAATACACATTTATCTAGTATTAACGAGGGGCCACCAAAAATTAGTTGAAAATGCCAAAAATCGCTTCCAATATTAACAACCATGATTGTATGTAATATTGTTGCAGAAGCTCAATTTTTTTTCCTTTGGAAAACATTTTTTTTCTTTGTCTTTTTTTTGCAATTTTTCAATTTTGCCACTTTTGTTTGCAATGGCCGCCGTTGTACCCAAGTGTACTTTTAAATGACCAAGTGCACTTTTAAATGGCCAAGTGCATAATTGCTTAATTGCGTGTTGTTTATTAAAGTTTGTACAAGTATATTGGTCCATGTGATTGTGTTTAAGTTTTGTGGATTTAGGAGATGGTTGCATTCATCTATTTGTGGGTGAGTGGTGACTACTAGGGCATAAAGTATGTGGGGTGGTGGGGTGCATATTTTTTTGTTGTATGTATTGGGGGATGTTTGGGTATGTAATGTTGTGTGTGGTGTGATGTATGTGTGTTTTTGAAGGGAGGTGCGAAGGATTTTGTAATGTGATTATATTCCGGTTGGAATTTTATGGTATTCGGTATGAAGTATATTTTGGCACTTGTCTTATGTGATGTAGGGTGTCTTTTTAGTATGTTAGGCATGGGACCCGGGTTGGTTTCTATGTCTCCGCTTAGAAGTAATAGTAGTTTTATGTGTTTGGGTTTGGTGATGTGTTTTAGAGTTCTTGTTTTTTGTGTTGTTTTTTGGTGTTTTCTTATGGGCTTGGAGTTGTATTTTTTTGGGAGTTTGTACTCGTCTTTGTTTGGGAGGGTTGTTATGTTTGTATTCGTAGTTATGGCGAATCTAGGGATATTAGCTATATAACGGGTTTTTGGTGTTTTAGTTCTTATTTTTTCGTTAGTGCGTGGGATTGTGTTTTTTCTTGTGATTATGGTAACAATTTTGTTTTTGTTGCGTGTGTTATTTGTAATTGTATGTTTTCTTATTTTTTTTGTTTTTATTTGCGTTTGTATTTTTGTGTTGTTTTTTGTATGTGTTTGTAATTTTGTGTTGTTTTTTGTTTATATTATGGTGCAACTTTTTGTTTGTATTTGATTGTTTTTTTGGTGTTTTGTGTATAGGTGGATGTGTGCGTGCATTTGTGTATAAATATTTGTATGTGTATGTTTTATTGTGTATTTTTTTGTGTGTTTTTTTATCATTTTTTGTCCTCTTTGTTTGTGTATTTGTGTATGTGGATCTTGGTGTGTTTATGTATGAGGCTTTTGGTGTATTTGTGTGGGTATGTGTTTTGAGGTTTTGTTTATGTTTGTATGTTTGTGTGTGTGTGTATTTGTACAATTTTTTGTATGTATTATTTGGTATTCATATTTGGTATAGTGAGTGTAATGGTTTGTATAGTATTTGTATTTTCTATAAATGGCATAGTATTTAATATATGTTTGATAGTAGTTTGGTATTATGTAGGCATACTCGTAATGTAATATGTATTTTGTATTTGTATAAAAAATTGTACAATGTTTGTATGTATTTTGGAAGTACGTGAGGACTACTATGTATATTGTACTAGCAAGGTAGATGTATTTTTCTAGGATAGAGTATGGTATGTGAAGGGTAGTAAATACTAGTTGGTAATTATGTATTACCTTGAGGTCTTTGGTCCTTACATGTTTGGCGGCCTATCTTCAAATCTAGGTGGCATTCTTCCTTTCATGGCTTGGAACGCAAGCCTTGTGGCATTCATGGCTTCCTCCATCTTGTCTAGATGTTCCATCAAAGAGTTGTGGAGGATGACAGTGTATCTCTTGCTTTCTTCTATCACCTTTTTGTTGTTCTCCTCCAAGGCTTCCTTCAACTCCTTTTTGGTGATGGCGGTTGGGGTGTCTTGTATCTTGAAAGTTGCAACGGTGTTGACCATAGCGGCATTGATGTCGTTGAAACCAAAGGCGTTGATTTGCTCCTCCGTGGGGGGTTGTGTGCCTTCCAAGCTCTTCCAATGTGGGGAGAAGTCCACATAATTGTCACCAATGTCGAAGTGTTTTCTAACGAATTGCTTGTATACTATTAGATTAGCACATTCCACGATAGCCTTGCCATTGTGCCTTCCCCCAATTTCTTTATGAAACCATATTGCCTTAACATTATTTACTCCCATGATTCTTTGGATAGCATTAGTGACATCTTGCACATTCATGAGAAGAGGTAAAGGGGAGAGGGTGAGGGAGATAGCATCTTTCTTTGCCTTGGTTTCGGGAGTCATTTGTCCGCCGTTATAGGTCTTCCTTGCTTTGATAACCTCGTGGTGGGTGGTGATGTGTTGAAGTTGGATCTTGGAGGCTTGTGTGGGGGTAGTGGCGGCAATGAAGGCATAGGGATCTCCTTCCACCTTGGATACTCCCGTGATCTCGTAATCTTGGCCACGCTTGAAGCTATTGATGAGGATGTCCTTGAAGAGATGGTGAGCGGAGATACCTATCAATGTATCACTTCACACTTGCACGGAGAGGTTAGAAGAGTTAGCAATTTGGGGATAGGCTTTACATATTTTTCCAATGGTGTTTTGGTTGTTTATGGTTAGTATGAAAGGCCTAATGCCTTTTAACAACATGAGAGCATCGGTTTCGGATTTTAATAAGTGTAACTTGAACATGCCGGTCCAAACTGCCTTTTGCCCACCTCTCTTAACACTATGACAATGGATATAGATAGGGTCCATAACTCCTTCCCCTAGTTTAATGTCCATAACTTCGAGTCTATGGATTATCATCTTATAGACATCATCATGCAATAAAATGGAGGGAGGGGGTTCGAAGTGGATAGCCACGTGGAAACCGTTTGCCAAACCTGTGGCACCATTGACTTTAGTGTGTTGGGGAATCTGGGTGATGTTGTAGTGTTGCTCCTCGCTTCCCGTCCTTGTAATAGGATAGTAAAGTGGGGTATTCTTGGATAGGCCACCTTTGACATCTTGAACTCCTTTGCTTCATGCTCCTGGAATCCTCTAGTCACCATGTCTTCCACCTTCTCATCGCATAAGAGTTCTTCTAGCCCTTCTTCGATTGCAAGGCGTTCCATGTCTTCATATCCTAGCCAAAACTTGAGAGACATGGTCATTGCGTTAAGAGGAGGGGATTGGCTTACCTCTTCTTGTGTGCTCCTGTTCTTCTTGATGTTGCCATTTTCCATCTCTATGTTCTTTCTTATTCCTTTCTCTCTCCAATTTATTGTTGCACTTGTCCCCACTCCATCAATATCCATGTTTTCCTCAAATCTAAGGTTCCTTTTTGTGATGGACATGTTGTTAGCTCTTCTAGTTGTCTTATTTATCTTGCTATTTAGTTTATAACAAAGAAAAAAGAGGTGAGAAATGTACATTTTTGGGAGGCTTACCTGGTGGCTTGGGTGGAGGGACGTTGGTTCGTTGGTGTGGAAGGTCTCTGGTCGCTGGCACGTATTCGGGGAAGGTTGCTTACTTGCTGTGGGGGTTGCCCGAATTTGAGTAGGTCGTTGGCGCATATTCTGGGAGGATCTCTTGCCTGTTGTGAGGGTCGCTCAAGGGCTGTGAGGGTCGCTCAAACTTGGTAGGTCTCTAGCACGTATTCGGAGAAGGTCGCTGGCACAGTCTCGGAGGTCGCAAGTCGTCATGTGGTACCACTCGACTAATTGCGGGAGGCCGTTGGTGCGGAGTGGGAGGTCTCTCTCCAGGGCAGGGGTCGCTAGTTCTAGGCCTGGGGTCTTCAGCTCGTCTCAGTGGATTCACAGTACCTAGTTGGAGGTTGTTGGTTCACACCAGTTGGAGGGTCTCTGGCACGATGCATGTGTCGCATGTAGTCTGGATCCCTATCTGTTGCGCTCGTCTTTTCTCCTTCGTTTGTAGTTGATGATGCATGTTGGACAGGTCTCTTCTTTTTGTACTGTGTGCTCCTTCTTGACCTCCTGCGTACTTTGTTCCTCTTCTCTCTCTCGTATGGAGTTGGTGTTGCGTGTTGGGTAGCTTCGGCTTTGATCTGGACCTCTTGTTCTTGTTGTAGCTGCCGCACAGTTGTGGATGCTTTGCAGGTTCTGTTACTAGTACTTGTAAGTTCCTGGTGTCGATATTCTTGGTGCGAGTCTCTCGTCACCTGCGCTGATTTCTCGTCTGGTGTTGTCGATGCTTTGATGCACGTCTCCCTTCGCCTGAGCCTCTTTCTTGACTTGATGTGTTGAATGAATCTGTACCTCCTCGTCGGCTTCGTCTTGGTCTGCCGGTGACTTCTTGTGTCGATACGTCTTCTGTTTGGGTCGGAGGTACCTCGTTGTGACGTCGGTGGCATCTTCTCAGGTCGGTTTTTCTTATTTTAAGTTGCTGGACCCTTGGATCGATCACTGGTTCTCGGTTTCTAAGTTCTATGATTCTGGTTTCTAGTCTACTGGAGTGATTAGACTTCTAGGTTGTGAGTCGGTGAGGTTGGTTCAGGTGTTTGGTGCTAAGGTGATCTTAATCTAGGGATCAAGTTGTCTTGACTCCGGTTTAGGGTTTCTACTACTTGGTTGAGTTTGTGGTTTCTATCACTTGATTAAATCTATGTTAACACGTTGTGTCTTTGTTGCAGGTGAAGTGATCTACAGCTCTCGGGAGGCTCTTGTTGGCAAGTGACGTCTTTAACAGTTGCTGGAGATCACCTCTTCTCAGAATGGCCGTGTGCTCGGGTTCTGCTTTGCTACGGGTTTGCTTCTCCTCTATTGGTGTTGTTCCTCTGTCGATCCTTGATTCGGGTTGTTGGTGCGGGTCCGGGATGTGGATTTATGCGCTTGGAGTGTCTTCAGTGTACCTGTAACTTTCCAGAAAAATGTACAGCGCTTCCGTGCACAGCTATAGATGTGCAAATCTTTTATGTGTGTGCACAGGATTTTTTGTGATCTAGGATTAGGTTAACTTAGTAAGTTTAGGCTAGTTCTATCACTACTGCTATTTCTAGGTTCCTTGTTATGTTGTATCACTAAGAAACTTGTAGTACAAAGAGTGTGTTGTTCAACGGTGTGTGACTACAGATCTAGTGTGTTTACTACAGAGAAAATGATAAGAGAGTATTTTGGGAGGCTTACTGAAATAGCTGCGTTGTTGTGTATGCTCGATGCTTGCTGTTGTTGATGCGTTGTTCGTCCAGGGTCGCGGATGCGGTTTGTTGCTGTTGTGCGTCTTGTCTTGTAATGATGTAAATGAGTAGCTGGTTTGGGGAGGTGCGGCGACTAATCAGGGAGGTCTGCAGATCTGGTAACCGACCATCAGATCTGCGGTAGATCTTGTTGCAAGAGACTAAGCTAGATCTATTGTGCCAACACTTGCTCCCATGCTTCTCAGAAAACACACATTATAGATCTAAAGCCTTGTTCTCCATTCACTCCTCAAAACCCCAGATCTAAAAGTTTGTGAGCCCTTTTCCAACAATGTCTACTTCCTAGCCTCTCCTCCCTTTCAAAACTAAGACGGGTGGTGAGCTCACACCAAGGTCAGCCACCTCTTGGTGCCCACAATCTTGTTGTTTGAAAACTAAGTCTCACCTCCCCTCACCAGAAATTTCGGAGCTCACTCAGACTTCATCTCTCTAAGCCTCGACCCTTGATCGACAAAAAAATAAGGCATCTACCTTAAGCTCCTTACACACCAATTTTTAGAGGTAGAGACCGGGTGTAGCATATTCAAAACAAGTGTGCAAGGAGTGGAGGCTCGAAATTTGTTAATTCACTTTATTTTTTTTTTAACTTAATATGTTTTCGATTGATAATCCGAATGGTTGATAAGAAGGTTTACAGTACATATTGTTGTGGAAAAAATAAAAAGTGAAAAATATGAAGATCTCTAGGTTTTATGTGGAAAAGAAGAAGTTTTTTTGGTACCTTGCCCGACAATGAGTGACAATGTGTGAAAATGTTTGACTTGGGTTGGTATGCTATTTTTCAATAAAGACAAGAACTTTTTTTTGACAAGATGAAGGGAAATAATATTACTTGCAAGTACTGAAAATCTCACTTTCAATAGAGTGTCCTATCAAAAGTTTTTGGAGGTGCCCGAGGTGCCCGCCCTCCCCATTTAAAATTCAAAACCCTATAACTTTTTCATCAAATGTCCAATTTAGGAAAAAACAATTTTTCCACTAAGGTCTTGGTAATGTCTTTCTATATTAAAAATTTCAAAGAAGAATGTTGGAAATTGACACCATAGGAAACTGACCGAACTTTCAAAAAGCCCTTTTTGGACACTTGGTACCTTAGGGGTTAACCCCTAAAGGACCAAAGTCTCCTTCCGGGGGATTTCTGATTTTGGACAGGTTCCTAAAATTTGGAAAAAATCCTTTTTCTCTGAAATTTTTATTCTAGATTCCCTCTGCTAAGAGCTTCGTGGACATATTTTTATTTTATTTTTTGGATTTGTGGTTTGAAAGTTAGTACCACTTAAAGCCAAAAGTGGGGGCACCGGGCACCTCTAAAAATTTTGACAAAAGTTTCTATTGACATTGAGATTTTTCACACACATAAAGAGTATTTCCTTTTTTGGAAATTTTCAAAAAAAATTCTTGTCTTTAGTGTAAAAGGGCATTTTATTCCAAGTCAAACATTTTCACACATTGTCGGGCAACGGGGGAAAAAAACTTCATCTTTTCTACATAAAACCTAGAGATCTTCATATTTTTCACTTTTTACTTTTTCAACAACAATATGTGGTGAAAACCTTCTTAATGACCGTTTGGATTATCATTTGAATACATACGTAGTTCACAAAAAAATAAAACCTGAAATGGCAATTTTTGAACCTCCACTCCTTCCACACTTGTTTTGAATATGCTACACCCCTTTTTTACCTCTAAAAATTGGAGTGTTGGGAAATAACATCATGCTTAAGACAATGGTAAAAGATTTAGACCTTGTACAATGCAAAAATTTGATACAAAGTGAAGTCAAAGTCTGCTGATCTACTCAACGCAGGGAAGGAAATGAGCCATTGTTTTGACTTTAAACACTAAAATCTATCAATCCGTGCAATGGATTGCAACCAAAATTATGTGGCATGTTTATATAGGATTCTATTTTAAGATCTTACGGTTGAAAATCCAAAATTCTCTTTAAAATGTGATTTTCATGTCTCTTTTTGGCAATGGCAGTTTTGGACTAGTTTTAGAGCGAAAGTGGTTGTGGTTCTTTAGGGGTTAAGAGGGTATTAGTCCATTGTGTTGTATTGGTGTATTATGGGGCTCAGATTTGGTTGCACTAGTCTAGTAAAAGGTGGATAGTGACTATTAAGGCATAGAGAATATGTGATGGTGAATGTGCATTTTTTTTAATGTAGTGTGCTATATGTGGAAATTTTCATGTTATGTGTGTTGTCTAGTGTATGTGTGTTTTTTAGTAAGGGGGCAAATATTCTAGCGAGGTGTTCATATTCAGCTTGCAATTTTATAGTACTTGAGATAAAATACATTTTGGCGCATCTTTAATGGATTGGGGGGTGTGTTTTATTAATTATGTTTGGTATGGGGCCAGGGTTTTTTTCAATGTCTCCTACGAAAAGTATAAGGAATATGCAATGGAAAAGTTTAGTTGGATATAGTATATATTGATGTTGGTGTTGTTGATGTTGGTGTCGGTGTCGGTGTCGTTGTCGTTGTTGTTGTTGTTGTTGTTGTTGGTGTTGTTGGTGGTGGTGGTGGTGGTGGTGTTGGTGGTGGTGGTGGTGGTGTTGTTGTTGTTGTTGTTGTTGTTGTTGTTGTTGTTGTTGTTGTTGTTGTTGTTGTTGTTGTTGTTTTTGTTGTTGTTGTTGTTGTTGTTGCTTCTTTGGATTATTTTTTGTTATTATTTTTTGTATAGTATAGATGTATACTATTGTATATGTTATTGTTTTTTTGTTTTTGTTTTTGTATTTTCTATAATAGTGTTTATATATTTTGTTTTTATAGTATTTAGTATGAAGCTATACTAATATAGTATAGATATATACTATGGAGTATTCCCTTCCCACCGCGTTCTTTGTCAAGACAAATTTGACGTGTCTATTCCCTCAATGGCCTTTTGTTCCCTTTGTGAAGCTTTTGCCTCTTCCGCATCAATTGTTTGTATGATTTGGTATCTTAGTGAGGTCATCTCACTACATAGCACCATCACCGTAGAGGCTTGTACTATGTCCGCATATTTTTTGGCCTCTACCATGATCTATCATTTCATGGCAACCATCTCTTTCCATAGTTCCGCGATAGTTTGTTAAGTTCCTTTGTTGGCCACATTTTCAACCATGGTGTTGATATCTTCTTTTGATTGTCCTTGGTTGGGAGCATTTTCCATTGCAATGACGGCATTCACAACGGCTGAGTACACATCCTTGAGACCTAGCCTAGCTAGATCTTCTGTACTTGGGGGTGAGTTCCATCAAGACTTCTAGGGTGGCTAAAGTTTACATATTTACCATACAAAAGCACACTTTTTTTGACATGTTTTTTGTAAACGGCAACATTTTGACATTATATGTTACATGTCCTTACATGCTTGTCATGTTCAAGTTTGAAATTCATGTTAACAGTATTGTTTTCGCCAAGTTTTGACTTTAGTCCTTCCTCTAGTTCATCAATAGATTTGATCTTGTTGAGGTTTTTTGCAATGAGGATCAAAGCCTTCTTTTTTAATTTATCATCCTCGATCATTTTTTTGTTACTCACAAAGTTGGACACAAAAATCGAATGCACAAATGTAATTTTATTGACTTTTACTTTAGTTGCTATTACCGGACAGGGTGTTTTCATCCAAGAAAATGTGTTTTCCTTCTTCTTCTCAACCCCAATGATTTCATAATTCAAACCCCTAGCAAAACTATCTTTTACTATCTCCTCATGCATGGTGTACATTCTTGGTGTGCAAGATTAGGTCCTGTGATTTTGACCAAAAGAAGATTATTAGAAGCCAAAGGATCATATGACTTACATACCTTACCCTTGTGTGGAGTTCCCTCATTTAAGATGAGAATGAATAGCTTTAAGTTTTGCCACAACCGTTTCATACACAATTTTTTGGGCACATATTTGATCTCCAAGTTCAAAGTGAATTGATACCTGGTAATCTTTGGCAAAGCCATATTCATCTACCTCAACTTTACTTGGAAGTTGGGTGAGATTATTATGGTGTCCATTTACCCCATCTGGACGTATTAGGGGTCATTCTTCTTGTGCAACATGAGGAAAAGAGGGAAGAGACTCTATGTCAACTTTGGCATATTGCTCACAAAGACCATGCAACTTCAAATCCTCGATACTCAAAGCAAGGATTTTTAGAAATCCTTTCCTTTTTACAATGTTGTTGAGAAAATGAAAACCCAGCCAATACTCAGCCCGAGGCAAACTTGATGCCTTGGCCTTTTTTGAATGGGAGTTAAAGATGCTTCAAGATTTCGTTTCTGAGTACCATTCATGTCACATTCACTCTCTACTATAATCTCTTTGAAAGATAGTTGCTTGACGGAAGATGCAGAGTTGCTGGCGCAAGACTTTCTACAGCAGACCATGCAAATTTTACTATGGCATTGTGATGAGTTGGGTGGCGGACTACCTCTTTTTATCTTGCAACTTTCTTCATTCCACAACTTTATTTGTGGGCCTAGAGAAGATGAGTTTAACAAGAAAAGGTGAAGATAGGGTAACAACTTTGCAATCAAATATATCCAATAAAATTGAAGATTTAGCAAGTCGTGGTGATTAATTAACATTCTTTCCATTATATAGTAACTACAGAGATATCCGGATTTTGGTAGAAAGTAGTGCTTTAGTAACAATCTCACAATCATATTCATGCAAGTATATCTAGGTATTGGACTATTTAATATATGTACACTCCATTGAGATATACCCTGGAAAAAAGGGATATATCTCCATACATGTACAAATTGACATATTGTGAAGTGGAAATGTTTACATGGACTATTGTTTGTATAAAGAAGCCAATCAACAGAAGAATAGAATGGACGTGTTTATACATATTTTGGGTCCATGTTTACCTGGGTCTCTTGCAACTTCAGATGGTGTTTGTACGGATTGTTGGGCTCTCGCATATCTTTGTTGATGACCTTCTTCTGTAGGCACCATGGAATCGACACTAACTGTAATACTTGGCGATCGGGGCCAAGTTTCCTTGACGACTCTGTAATAGAGGGCTTTTGACTTTGTTGGCTTGAGAGTGGGCACTGGTGTCCCACTAATAGTTGCCGTGTCCTGCAACTTCCTTGAATTGTGGCTTCTCTAGGGCTTGATCTCGAGTTGTTAACGGCTCTAACGTGGTCTTGTTGGTAGGGTTGGGGATCTATAGGCAACTCGTAGTTGAAGTTTGCTTAGGCAGTTCTGTGACAAGGTTAGCTCTTTATGCGGACTCTCTGGCCCTTGCTAGGGTTGTTAGCGCTTTTGGGAGAGCTTCCACAGCTGTTCATCTGCTCTACATATTGGTCGTTGATCTGCTCTGCGTACTAACTGCGTATTGATATGCTCTGCGTACTCATCTTTTTGATTGTCTTTGCGGACTGCAACATTGTTCATGTGTTCGGGTGTGATGTTACTTCTAGCTCGTCTCGCTAGGTGATCTAGGTATCTATGTACCAGGTTGGACTGCGTCTTGAAAGCTGGTTCGCGAGTGTCTCCATACACAGGGAGATTATATTAGTATGTGAGCATGCAACAACTAGTACGAGGTGTTGATCTATCGACGAATCTACTGAATTTAAACAATAGTAACAGGTCAGTGAGAGATTTGCGTTACACGTCGTGTGGAGGTCCCGTGAGTACATCGTATCTTCTAGCTTTTGATATTGTGTTCGCAGTGTCTCCCTTGACCAAGGTGCTCATTGTGGTGTGCGTCAGTTTTTTGTCCAGTTCCCTTCTAGTGATCTGCGTGATCTCTCCTTCGATATGCGCAATCTCTTCTTGTGCTTCGAGTTGGATTTGGGCTGGTCCTGGTAAAAAATTGGTTGTGGGAAGGACTTGCACGATCTATCCCGCGTATGCGTCTTATTGGATGTGGGCAGATCTTAATGGGCAGTCCGCTATGGCTGAGATTAAAGGCGCTCTGAGTGTTAACTTTTGTTGAGGTTGATCTGCATGGCGTGAACTAAATCTTGAGGATCTACAAGTAAATTGTTACAAAATCAGATTTTAAGCAAGCAACGATTATGAACATAGAAGTAAGACTGTAAGGCAGTAACGATTTTGCAAAATCAAGGCAGCAATGACATGTGAGGGAGAGGTTACCTTCACAAGTTGTGTAGGATTGTGTTGTTGCACTGTCACTATATTCTTGAGGTCTCCAGTGTCTCAAGTGCTCACGGTGATGTCCACTAACTGCTTGTGCAATGCCTCCTCGTATGTGAGCAACAATAGTCTCATGAACAATAGCGCACGAGAAGAGACAACTATGCGGTGCGTCAAGATGAGAGCATTTGGGAGGAGGTTGGATGTACATCTTATACCTTGTTACTTGGTGTCTTGGGTTGATGTATTCCATCGTAATCGATGAGAGACTTCGTTGTGGATCTTGTTGGCGGCTAGGGTTGGTTCCTCTGGGAGGCGCTCTTGATTGTTTGATTGCCTCCCGATGGTCGAGATGGTTTGGACGTGGATGTAGATCCGTTGTTTTCTTGGCTTTATGGTTGTCACAGTTGTAGTGGCTAGGATTTGATGTCTCATCTTGGGGGACTTCACATGCATTGACGGAGTTGCCGTATTTGCCACTCCCAAACTCTATAGTCTTGTCTCCTCTCCTTCTCTCTAAACCCGGATTGTGGGGATTGGATGAAGGTACTCTTAGTCATTTTCCATTCTAGATCAAAATTTATGCTATGTTACCAGCCAAGAGGTTGAATCTAACTCGGATCTAGACCAACACTTTGAGCCTCGCTATAGATTTTATCTTTCTCAGTTAAGAGTTTGAATCCAACACCATCTTTGCTAGTTTCAAGTATCATATCTAGGTCTATATCTTCCCCTTTCAATACAATCACGAATTTAAGAGTATCATTCAACACAAGGCAATTCATGTTGGGGGATTTAGTAAGGCCCGGCACCTCTTACTACAACATGATCGCTCTTGTGCCCAACACCCAAGTCCCTGTCCACCATATTTTACAGAGCTACTCCTCACTCATTTTGTCGAGATGCTCTAAGGGTAGAAGCAAGCTACACCGGTATTAAAAACATGTCACAAGTTGTTTTTGTAGGAGTAGCGAACATTCTTTGGTCTACCAAACAAGATGTATCTTTGTTTTCAGATTTTTGATGATGGAATGTTGTTCCTAACTTGAATGGCATTGAACGAACGCTGAAAATTTGGTAAGCCGATCAATGATTTCACTAGTATGACTGAATTTGTGGAAGAAATATACTTGTCACAAAATACTAGATTAGTACAAAAATACTATTTTTGAGTGATCAGTGACACGTATGATGATGAAAATTTGCATGCACATTGGTAGGGTGATGTGAATGGACTATCCAATAAAAAAGAACAAATTTTCAAATCCAATTGATAGAAAACATGCCGATCTTACATGGTTTAAAATAACTAAGGATTGGATCGTTTTTTTAATGGATTTTTGTCAAAAATAGTGCTCCATATATAACTCTAGGTCGGCATATGGTGGCTTATAAAAAATGATTTTTAATACCCTTTTTAAAAAAGTTAAGTTGAAAGTATACTAAAAATATACCAAATATATACTAAAAAAATACCATGGTCTTTGCCCAAAATGGGGTGGGTGTAGCATGCTTTCACCTCTAACCCTTAGGAGGACGTTTGCTATTTTATATGGATTCCTAATTTTTATTTCGAGATTTTATTTTTTTCTTATAAAGATGTGTAATAGCGTTCTCTTTTCCGGGGTATAATATATATTTTTGACGTATAATATATATTTTTGCTACAACCATATTAGAATTTGAGGTTTCTGATACAGAAACGTAATACTATTTTGTTTGAGATTGTGATAACTTAGATATTGTTTCTACTGTGGTTATTTCAATTCTTACCGTAATGACCAAACATCTTGAGGTGGGCTTCAGGTAGCTTATACCAATGTCAATTTAGATCATGAAACTTTTGAAATTTATATCAGAAATTTAATAAATAAGTAGTAGCTTTGTGTCGAAAAAATAAATTGAAACAAATGCACAACACTAGGTTATAGAGTAACGAATTTCAAATGGGAGAGCGAGTAGAGCGGGTAGGGTACGATGGAGCTAAATAAGTATTACTGTGGAATCTAAAATAAAACCACTTTCCTAAGTTAATGGCTACTTTCTAAATACTCCTAGTCATTGCAAGTCCAACTCTCGTATCCTAAACACCTCCATTACTTGTGATTTTCGGCATGCAATGACTTAACACAAAGTAGAACATAGATCCAGAAAATTTATGCAATGTGTAATGGAAGAATAAGTCATTATCTTGACTCAAAGTATATTGATCTTGTCCGCACATAGAAGAAAAAACCATAATGCACTCTTCAAATGCACCTATCTTACAATTTGAGCAGTCAAAGTTTACAATCTATCAATCAAAGTATAGCAAAACTTTTATTAATTCTAAATCAGATGGAAATTTGAGTTTTTGTCCATTTAAAGAAAAGAAAATTCCTCTCGGAAAGGGAATGGAAATCTTTGCATCTATTATACAAATTTTTGAATTTTAAAAATATGAGAAGGATATGATCTATGCAAAACTTGAAGTGTATTGTGAATTCTCAGCACGTAGTTGCAATTCAAGATTTTTAAGGACATCTTCTACCCCGCTTCTACTTCTAAAATTTGGTGCACATGTGCAAATCATGATCTTTATTAAGTTAAATACCACGGACCGTAGTGCAAAAAGTTGCCATAGAAAGTGGTCGAAGTTTGTTGAAAGTGTTTAGTATGACCTCAAGTAGAGTATATGTCTCAATTCAAAGGCTGATATCTTTCAATCCGTGCGGTCAAATTGAACAAAATATTTACCACACTCACTTCTACAATCCTTGTAAAAGAAAAAGAACTCCGGTTTCCGAAGGAGACGAGCGTGAATATAGTGTTTGTTCATTTTCTTCACTATGTATATGGCCACGGGACATAGGCTAGTGTGATAGAACTACTCCCCCCTCTTGAGAGTAAACACTTTTCTACACTAAGCGCTTCCCTACACTAATTGCCTTAGAGACAAGTGACATGTCATCTCCCACAAGGGCTTTGTGGGTCCTTATACAACAAGACCTTGAGACCCCCCACCATAATTGGATGGAGTATGGTGGTAGGCACCACGCCGGCAATAGGACTTGAAATCACAACCACCTCACCGGTGTGCCATGACCCAAACCACTACACCAAGGCTGTGGTGCCTTACCTAGTGTAAGACCCTACGGTTAGAGATGTAAAAGTTGTGTTTATTTGCATTTTGTGTTGAATGCACTGAAACTTGTAGTTTTTGGCGAGTTTGGGTGCTAAAATGTCGCAGTCCTCTAGAGGTTAAAGTATAGCAAAACTTATACCTTTCAATTGAAGATTCTTCAAGTAACATCCTTCATTTGGAGGTCATTTGAATATATGATATATGCTTTCAGGGTTAAGGAGGTAATTGAGCATGTCATATTTCAGAGGATTAACTTCCTACTCCCACCTCTGGGTTTGATTTAGTTGTGCAAAGAATGTTTTTTTGTGCTGAAAGATGCAACATGTAACAACAGCTACAAATGTCCACAAAACTGGCAGTGATATGATTTGCTTCATACCAAACAAAGATCAATTCTCAACAGATTGATTGAATCTACATGGCATGCAAATTATTCCATGAGGTTCATAAATTTCTTAAAATATTGGAAAAGAGGTTCCACTTCAGCAGAGAATTCGTTTTTAATATACTGTACTGTAGTTTGATTTGAGGTTCTAAATTTTTCAATAAAGAGTTAAGAATGGCGCAAGTCCCAAAAGAGGCTGAATAAGTCCAACCAAAGTTGTACCTGTTTCTCCCATTCTCAATTGGATCCGTTTTTGCAGGGCTATAACACATTCTGGGAGCAAATGGAGGATAGTTATTAGTAATGATTGGCATGACCCTTGAATATGTGATCATGCCTTGTGGGTCCCTTGCAAGTACTTATGAACAGGACCAAAAATAACTATATTCCTCAAACTTTCAATATCAAATTCTGGAATATTATTAAACTATGGCAATGCCTCTTCAAAAGCGAAATTATTAATAGACAAAAACGTCAGAAGGTCACCCTCATGATGTTTGTAGAGAATGTTGGACCCCTTTATTTCCTGTAGAATGATGCCACGGGAGGGTGGGCCAGGGTAAGGTGTTCTTTTTTTTTTTGTTTTTTGTTTTTGGCTTTTAAAATTTGAAGGGTCCATGAGCTTTTTAAAAAAACAATTGGCCAAATTTGGGGTATGCCCCATATTACATCAGTAGCCCCCACCTTGGTGGATATAGGGCCCCCCTCCAACACAAAAATACGGGCCATATTTTGTCCACAACCCCCTTCCCGTACCATCTGTCCACATGGTTTGAAGACATCCAAGGTCATAAGGTGAGCATAAGAAAAGTTTTGTTTTGACTTGTTCAAAAGTAATCTAAACTTACTAGAGCTACTCTACTCTATTGTTGTTGTGGTAAATTCAGAGGATGGTTTTCAATACACAGTAATCCATTACTTTGTGCTGCTGGTGCACAGCATCCAAGGCAGCATTAAGCATGTGCACTTATGTCAAGGAGAAGATCATGGCTGTGAACAGCGATCCCAGAATCCGTTTCTGAAAACAGGCAGAAATGTTACAACCTGCACTTTGAAGGAGTTTGGTAAGTCGTTCAAGCATGTAAAATGTGCCAATACCCATGTGGTACCCTGCAATATCCATCATATACATATGCGATATCCGTGGATACTTGTGGATATAATCTTTGAAGGTGGCTAATTACTTATACTATTGGTTAACATTAACCCCTAAATTTGCCCAAATCTTCTAAAGTCCCCCAACATTAACCCCTCGGGGGACTTTAGAAGATTTGGGCAAGTTCCTATGGTGTCAATTTATAACATTTTTCTTTGATATTTTTGCTAAAGATGGACATTACCAAAAGCTTTGTGTGAGTCCAATTTTTTCCTCAATCCAATATTTAATGAAAAAGTTATAGGGTTTTGAAGTTCAAATGGGGAGAGCGGGCACATCGGGCAACTCCATAAACTTTTGCTAGGACACTCTATTGAATGTGAGATTTTCAGTGCTAGCAAATAACAATATTTCCTTTCATATGGTCAAAAAAATCTCTTGTCTTAAGTGAAAAAAAAAGCATATAAATCCAAGTCAAACATTTTCACACATTGTCACACATTGTCAAGCAAGGTACCAAAAAACTTCTTCTTTTCCACATTAAACTTAGAGATCTTCTTATTTTTCACTTTTTATTTTTTCCATAGCAATATGTGGTGTGAACCTTCTCATTGACCATCCGGATTCTCATTCTAAAACATATTAAGCTTACAAAAAAATATAACATGAATTCACATGATTTTGAACCTCCACTACTTGCACAGTTTTTTTAAATATGCTACACCCCACCTCTACCTCTAAAAGTTGGTGTACAAGGAACTAAGGTAGAGGCACCCAATTCCGATCACTTAAGCCAGTTGAGGACTCAAATAACATTGTATGTCAAAAATATTCATATAGAAAGATGCGGAATTAGGAATAAAACTCTATATATATATATATATATATATATATATATATATTTCAAATTTAATCTCAAAGATTTGCAATCGATATTGAATTTAGAAGCCCAAAAACCACTGGAGCCCATAATCAAATTATAGAGTAGGTGAGATTTGGTGCCCTCCTTTGCCCAATGCCAATAAGTGAGTGTAAGTAAACAGAGAGAAGACATGCCATGAATAACCAACTCATGGAGGTACCCGATGCCTATCAGCCTTTGTTTGACTTTCGAGGCAAGGCCACCAATGAGAGCTCAATTGAGGTGGAGCAACCCAAAATTGCACACTTCATGACCCAGTGCCGAAAATGACTAGAGTTTTCAGATTTTGAGTTATAGGTTTTGGGTCGCTTCATGCACCATTTCATGCATTTACCATTCTCATGCACCATTCCATGCATACTCTACTAATCAAAATTGGGTGGGTGATCCGAATTGGGTGCCTCTATCTTAGTATCATCCTTAACATGATAGAAATGAATTTAGACCTTGTGTAGTGCAAATATTTGACATCAAGTGAAGTCAAAGTGTCATGATCAACTAAACCCATGGAAGAAAATGAACCTTTTTCTAGCTCAAACACTATAATCTTACAATCTGTGCGGTCAAAGTTCATGAAATTTTGTAAGTATGTTATTTAGTAAGTATTTATTGAGATCATATAGTTAAAATTAGAAATAAAAGTTTTGCGTTTCTTCCTTTCTCATTGCACTAAAACTAAGAGTTTTGAAGTGTTTTTGGTACAAAATTTTCAAAGAAATTTAGGGGTTAAGGCTACATTTCAGTATTATTACTTTTTCAATTTTTTACAATACACTACAATAGTAAGTAGCCAGTCTTCTCATCACTGAAAAATTCATTGGTCAATGCGTAAGTCATGTAAAGACAGACTGCATGTTCTTCCTAAAATGTAGGAAGGATATAGAAGGAAGCGGTATTGGGTTGCTGGTCGATTCTTGGTTGTCCTTAGAAAGTGACCCTTGAAAGCACGACATGAAGAAGGTGAGTTTCTTCTGGAGTAAGCCTCTCATCATATGTTGGAAGCAAGAAAACATTCACACTCAACCTCCATTAGCATTGCACTATGTATAGTAAGCAACGAACATCAATAACGACGAACTCTGGTATAAATTGCCAATATCGCATATACTTAGTATAGCATCTGTTCTAACAACCACTTTTATTGTAACAATCGGTTTGCTAAGTACATTTGTACTTTTAGACCCCAACCTCCCTTCATAATAAAAGCCTCATTTTACAAAAAAAGAGTTTAATTTAGTTGAAGGATCAAAACATTTCTAAAAAAATGGTATGAGATGACCAATAGTATAATTAGTTTACTGTAGGAGAATCTTTAGTTCTGCGTTTATTAATCAGAAAAATGCATGCCAAATTGAGTGGAAAATCACTTAATGAAAATGCCAAAATTGGAGAAACTATCCAGTAATAGATTTTGTCACATGCAGAGACATCAAAGGGGAGTGGGGCGTGGAAAAAATTCTTCCTTGCTTGTATACACACAAGGACTTTGGTTTGGAACCCAAGGTCTTGGGTTCAAGCCACATGGTTGCCAAACATGCTAAATGAAGTAATTTGTGATTTCTTGCCAAAAATTGCTTTATTGATATTTTGGATGGCAAATGGCCTTTCGTCACTTTAATTAATTTTTGGCATGGAGGTGTCGAAGTAGAGGTTCACCTACGATAGTATAGATTGCCACTATTTGGCATATGAGCCAATAGTCTCACACCATCTTTCAAATAATATAATTATTGCACCTCAACCCATAAATGCTACAACACCCACATATTGGACTCCAAATGAAATCTTTTGCAATGAACAAGGATCCTAGTTGAGGGATCTTCCTATTTACCCCCAGTTGAGCATTGCGCCAAGCCTCAGCCTTGGATGAGTCCATTTTTCTAATCCTTTTAACTTTTGGGGCTCTAGAGGCTTTTTGTGGAAAAGTTTTTGCCAAATATGGGGCCTATGGCTCCAATTACCCATGGGGCCCCCTTAGATCAAATAGGGCCTCCTCTAACATAAAGATAGGGGCTGGTTTTTTCCCTACCCTCTCCCACCCTCCCAAGCGTGATGCTTGATGCAACGCTCGACCACGTATTTAGGCAAATCCCTAGTTGAAAGGCCAAATATTAGAATTATAAATAAAGAGATATAATTGTATACCATACAAACTTTGGCTGATTTTTTTAAAAAATGTTTGATAACTCCACAGTTTAAAAAACAAGAAGTGATTATTTTTACCTGTAAGAGATTGAGTGTCCGTTTCAGGGACAAAATTAGTCACTTTCATTGCATTTATCTCTTAATCTGTACGGTCAAAATTCACAAATCTTTCACCACATTATCTCATGTAGCTTTAGAAGAAGATCCTACAATTACTTTTTCAAAAAGTTAAACTTGGCGATTTTGAATCAATGAAATAGAGATCCTTGGTCCTTTAGGATGTTGGGAGGGGGGGCTCTCAAATACAAAGCCATCATCAAATTCCAAAGCAAGTGAGCTTGCAATGGCCTTTAACCCTTTACCGCCCAGGGATGTTTATAGAAAAACCAAGATTTTTGTTTATTTTTTTCTTTGAACCGGATTTGATGGAAAAACAATGCCTAATATTAATAACTAACCTTACAAAATTGAACTTAGCCCATGACCTGAACTTTGGGGAAATTTTACACAACATCCAACAGTTGATGGAATAGATTATAGTGTTTAAAGTTACCATATATTGGTAGTGAGAACTGTGGATTTTGGAGGGTGTACTACTTCAACCATCAATAGATTCTTGTAAGAATTTTTTACTTTGAATTAGAGTGGTTCACATGTGCACTACGTTGATAGCTTCGCATTGACATATCATATGTGAAGAAAATATTTATACACAATTATTGGTGATTTTTTTTCTTTTTCTACTTGATTGTATACAAAAATGTTCCAATCTTATACGAATCAAAACAGAAGTTTCGTATGTGAGGAGAGAGATCAACAATCACAAAGCAATGAAGAATGTCTTGAAGACAAAGTTCAATCAAAATTTAAGACCAAAATCAATGTGCATGTGTGTGAAATACAACACAGTATATGGCATGGTATTCACTGTGTTCACTATATTTTAGTGTGTTTGATGTATTTTGTGTTGTATTCCTAGCTTTTCCAAGAGTTACAGAAATCCAAATCATGATTTGATTGTTGAAGAGTGTTCATGTAATGTGTGCGCAAATCTGAACCTTGTACCTCGAAGCCTGATTCCTAATGGATTTCATGCAAATTGAGTTTTAGCACCTCCGTAGTCCCATTTCGGGCTTCCTGGGCGGTAAAGGGTTAATTCCAACATGCATCTGAGGGGAGCATGTGAACTGAAGTAGGCTAGTCCATGACAGAGGCCAAGTTGCACCCTCTGTCCAAGGATGCAATTCATTCCATGGATGGTGAGCAGCCACATCAGAGCCTGCCAATATGGGCCCTGGTTTGCAGGATCCAATACCCCCTGGATTTTTTCATGCCTATGGAAGGGGTAACGATTCCCTCTACAGTACACCATCATCACATTCTACTCCTATTTCTCTCGCCATAGGTGGCTGCCGGAAGTTCCCTACAAGGATATGGGGGCATTTGTGTCCAAGGGTGGGATGCATGGATATACTGTAAGAGCATCTCCACCCCTGAACACCAACCAGGTCCTCGCCAGGCCAGAGTTGCTGACATGCAAGGGAGTGTCCAGTTTTTTTTTTTTTTTTTGGTTGCACTGGGTTAACCCCTAAAGTTCCTTGACAATTTCCCTCAAAAACTATAAGTGGTACTAACTTTCAAACCACAAATCCAAAAAATAAAATAAAAATATGTTCACAAAGCTCTTATCAAAGGCAATCTAGAATAAAAATTTCAAAGAAAATTGATTTTTTTTCGAATTTCAGGAACCTGCCCAAAAATAAAAAAAATCCCCCCAAAGGAGACTCTGGTCCTTTAGGGGTTAAGAGCATCTCCACCCCTCGCGGAGAATTTCCCACGGTAATCCGGGAGATCTCTGTCAAGGGCAGGAGACGAATCATAGGTCATAAAGAATATCCCCCACCGCAAACAATATAAAGAAATTTCCACGGTAGAGCGTGAAGCGTGTTGATTGTAACGCGACCGGGCGCAACGTGGCAACATTTCATTTGCTTTCCCGAATGGGAAATTTTGTGTGCGCCCTATACTTTTCGGGAATTCCCCGTTTAGATGGGCTGACGCTGCTAGTCCGGTGGATCGGGACGCCGGCCCGGGCCCCACGGTGTGTGGCTTAAACCGGATTCTGCCACCACTCCGGCATCTCTACCAGGGCCCCATGCCCTAGTGGAGATTCTATATTGGCCAGCCGAGTAGCTGGGTTGCCATTTCTGCCACAAAGTGCCTTGAGCTCGTTGTAATGGGCCAGGGCGGGGTGTTAGAAGCCACTACACTAAAGATGGCATTTAGTGTAGTGGACACTAAATAAGAACCCGTATACTACTACTCAACTTGACAATTAGTGTAGTGACAAAACTATACACTAAATATCAACTACTACACTAAATGTTGATTCTAGTAAATAGTGGAACTTAGGTTTTTTTACATGTGGACATTTAGCGTATGAAACATAGAAAATGATTACGTGCACATTTCGAGCATCAAAGTAAAGAAAGTTACGAGTGCATTGAAAAAGAAAAAAACAATTTGCTAAAGAAAGATTGGAAAAAATATAATGTGGATATCGAACAAAAAAAACCAAAAGTAGAAAAAATAGAATGTGATTATGGAAGGAAATGAATTTGCAAATATAAGATTGGAAAAATAGGAAAATGGAATTTAGAGGAAAGTGAGAGAAGAAAGATATATTGGAAAATTAAAAAAACATAGATATTAAATAATAAATAAATAAATAAATACTAAATAAACAAACATACAATAAATTTTCATTAAGTATAATATTGGATACTAAAATAATAAATATTAAATAATCAAATTGGTAAAAACCAAACATTAAATAATCATGGATCATGATAAATGAATATATATAAAGATTAAATATTCACAAAATTTACAAATATACAAAAATATTATATTATATATTTTAAATATTTCAATATACATAAAAATCATGATATACAATCTACATTCATTAAATATTCACAAATATTCATTAAATATCAATTAAGTATTAATTGAATATTAACTAAATACTAAGTAATTATTTATCAAATATATATTATATACCAACTAAATATCATTTAAATATTAATTAAATTTTTAGTGAATGTGAATCAAATATTGATTAAATATTCATTAAATATTCATTAAAATATTCAGTACATATTCATGAAATACTTATTAAATATCAATTACATGTTTATTAAATTTTCAAAAATATTCATGAATTATCATGAAACATTCATTAAATATTTATTGTATACTTAGTGAATATTCATAAATTATCATTTACATATTTAAATATTATTTACATACTAATGAAGTATTAAATAAGCATACATTACATATCATTTAATTAACAAATATTCATTAATTATATATTGAATATTATTTTAATATTATTTTAATATTGTTTTAGTATTATTTTAGTATTATTTTGGTAATAGGATACTATTTTAATATTATTTTAGAAATAGGATACTATTTCCCATGTGGGTAAGTAGTTCTATTTTAATATTTTAATATTATTTTAGCATTATTTTAATATTGTTTAGAAATAGGTTACTAAGGTAGGTGGATGATTGGGGGTTATTTTAAATGACAATGGCGGCTAACACTAATTGCCAACTTGTTCACGAATAGTGTACTAGGGTAATTACACTATTTGTACCATTACACTAAATGCCATCTTTAGTGTATTAAATGTCAACTTACGTTTACTCTTGCATGCAGATTTTTCACTCTCGCACTTGGTATGCCTTTTTGGGTGATCACACTTGGTATCCCTTTTTGGTTGATTGCACTTGTTATACGTTATTTTCAATTGATTCTTAATTTTTGGGGTCAAGGGCTTTTACGAGATGGTAGAATTTGGAAGTGAAATCACCAAAAGCTTGGTGTACTGGTTCTTTGCAGAGTTCTTTATTCTGGCTTTGGAATGACATGATTTGGTGATGTGGGTACAGGCTCTAAAAAGCAATACATAGCCGTATGTTTGAAATTAACCCCTAAAGAACGAAGGCATTTCATAGAAGTTTCTACTCCATTGATTCAAAACTACTAAGATTTTATTTTGAGTATTTTATTATAGGATATTCTTCTAAACTTACATGGGATGATGTGGTAAAAATATGTGAATTTAGAGTGTACGGATTGAAAGATAACTACAGTCAAAGTGTCAAAATTTGTCCCCTTAAAGAACACTTGGTCCTTTAGAGGTTAAGCAAGACAAAAACCTTTGAATTGAAGATTCTTCAACCAACATCTTTTGTTTGAAGGTCATTTCAATATGTGAACCTTGTCATGCTCAAATACGACACCACACATGTAGAATACATGATCAACGAATTTCAGAAAGTCATTGTGTGGAATTATGTACATGTGCTTTAAATCAAATCAAATGAAACTATTTCTAGAATTGAACCACATTTGTAGAGAAATTTTCAAATTAATTAGATTGCAATAAATATTAAGTGATTTGCACTAAGTGGAATTAAGACTGTAAAATAGGAAGAATGAATGAAGCTTGCACAAACAATGGTGAACATTTCATTTATTAGTGAAGCCGTAAAACTCCATTTACCATAAACAATCCGCATTTCTATTCTATGATAATATAGTTGAAACATTTAAAATGCAATATTGCACCTCAAATCAAAATGCATTCAAATGTTACCAATCAAAATGCACCAATACAAAATACAAATTTATGTTTCTTGCCTCATAGTACTAGTCACCACTATTTAGGCAAGAAACATAAATTTGTATTGCATACCGTAGAGAACTGCATAGGTTAATGTCCTTTGTACTTAAAAAAAACCACCAAAAGCATTGTACATAGCATGGTCAACATTCATGCTTCATGTTCTATAAACATAGCAAGATATTATTAAATTCATGGAAATAACTAACCAAAGATGTTTTCCATAAGCAATATAGTAAAGGAGTGACTAATACAATAACATGACAAGAGAGAAACCAAAACAACGGTTCCATAAATGATAAAGATTGAAGTTTATGGAAGTAGGAGTTTGTAAAATCCACATACCTCTCGTTAGGTCCAGCGCCCTCCACATCAGGACCTGTAGGAGCCTCCACTGCGTTAATAAAGGGCTTTGTATGAAGTTCATCGACATGATTTTGTACAGTAATGCAGAAGTGAATGAATATGGCATATGCATATTGAGGGAATTTCTTGTGTTTAGAATATATATATATATATATATATATATATATATATATATATATATATGAAGTTGAAAAGTAAAGTTGAAAAGTGAGAGATTGTAGAAATTGTACCTTAGGTTCTGTACTGAGGTCAAGCATCGGAGGTTCTATAGTAAAAAAAGGGCGCTCTGAGGTTGATGCTGCAGCTCGGGATGCTCTTAATATCTCCAAGGCCTTCTCACGGAATAATGTGTAATACTATGCGGGCTCAGGCGACATCTATAACAAATCCATTAAGAACAACTGCAAATTCACAGCCCTCTTCATCGCCACTCTCCTCTCATGTGATGAGGCCTCTTCGCAGCGGCTTTCTTGAATTCCTCCTCAATGTTCTTGGTCTTCACATCCACCTTTGAAAGCGCCTTCGCTTTCTTATTTCCGGCCGGCCGCTCTTGAGAGTTCTCAATAGCTTTCACCAAAGCCCCATCCCTCTCTTAAAGGAGCAATGCAAATGTGGTTGGGGATTTCCTCTCCCCTTTGATTGCCAAACTCCTCCATTTTTCTTTGTCTCTAAAGTACCTCCAGCACTCCAAGTACCCAAACGCTTTGGGCTTTTTTCTACCTCCACTGTAGAATTTGAAATACAAATTCTTGGCCTCTTCAATGATGTCCTCTTTGTTTGTTCCGGATCTGTTAATGAACTGCACTTGGTTGTAGAAACCGTTGAACTTTGTCACGCCCCGGAGAATCTCCATCCATTTAGAATCCAAGCTCCGCTCCGGGTTGTTAAAGAAGATTGTGTGGCCCTATATTCTCATACACCTTGTGTACCCTTTCCCAGAAACCCGCTAGCTTTTGTCCAGTCCCCCTGGTAGGATCATGAGAAGCTTGGATCTATGCACAACAAAGTTTTATAGACTTGGTTTCTGAGAAGTTTGCACCACGGGTTGGTTTTGCAACACTACCGGAAGTCATAATAGCAAACCTTGTTTGAAAATGTGAGCACCAGTGAAGGAAGAATTAGAAATTCAAACTAAAACAATATCTCTTTTGTTTCACTAACAATGAAGGTGCTAATTTTATAATTGGCAAGTGACATAAATGTCTTTATAAATAAAACACTTCAGAATCCACCCTAAAACAATTTTACTAACAATCTGGACAACTTAAAAAAAAAGATAATTCAAGTCACATGTATCTTAGAGTTATTCCATAATAAAAAAAGAACTAAGCTCCTAAATCACTTACAAGAATCAATTGCACCAATGCATGTTGCTAAATTACAGATACAAAGACTAACTACTTTTCAACAAGAGATATTATTGTGCATCTGATACTAATTGATCCAAAACATCCTAAAGCAACATCAAGTAAGAGAGAGCGGAAAAAAGAAATTAACCTCATTCGAAGTATATACATATGAGATTGTTTAGAGCCCCTATTGCAAAGATGTGCCACAGAGTCGATACCTTAGAAAGGAGGGAATCTAATTTTTACACCATGAGCATAAATGAAGAGAGGGCATTGAAAACTAGGTTGTAGGACTATATTGGGCAGATGGACAAATGAATAAAAAAATCACATGTACCGTTAATTGAAATTTAACATATAAGTCCAAGGGTGTTTGTAATTTAAACTTATGAGTTCAAAGGTTTGAATATAAATATAAATAAATGTAATTCCAAATTTTTAGACTCTTATATTCAAAATATTTAAATACGCCAGTATGTAATGATATTTTCAAGAATAAAAAATAAAAATAAAAGAGAGTTGATGTACCAAAATAGAGGACAATAGATGTATCATTGACAACAAGAAGTGTGCCTCGCAAACAAGAGTGTCAAAGAGAACCAAAAATATAACATGGCCGTGATTATGAAAACAAACATTACAAGGAATAATATAGACCAAAACGTTGGTGAGAAAGACATAAATAAAAGTCCTCAAAAGTAAACTACAATTAACTATCATAAATTTAAAGTGCTCATAAGTTTGCTGATTTGGCTGCTACCACTCTTATCACTACACCTGACATCACCCTATAACGGATATTTAACAAAATATGGACAAATGAAAGTCCAAAAATAGTGGTTGGCTGCCAGTCGAGAGCTGCCAAAGCGTCCTATCAATGATCTTCTAAAGTGCCTAACTCATTCATTTTCTATCCAAATGGAGAATATGAGATGTTTTTTGGCATCTACAAAAATATAGATGTCAAAAAATACCTCACAAGCTTAATTTGGACAAAATTTGAGTAAGTTATGACCGTTTGAAATTTTCATACGAAGAGAAGCATCGCTGGCAGCCGATAAGAATTCAGAGTCTAATCAGTCCACAAATGGTGATTTTGTCCAGATTTTGTTAAATATCCGTTCCATAGGCTTGCGGAGACGGGGAATTATAATGGGGCACAAAAAAGGACAAACTTCTAGTGTTGGAGAGGCTTGCAAAGCGGCTTTTTGAGGTCGTACCTGCGATGAGATTTAAAAAAAACTATAGTATCTGAGAGAATCTCCAAGGGCCGAGTGTCCCTATGGAAATGCTCTAAGGGCATCGGCACCGCCCTTCATAATAAAGAGCACGCCTAAAACTTTGGCACTGGAATGTTTGGTGACATAGTGTGGGTTCTACAGACGATTGGCACACTGTGACCACGGTAATTTGTCATGTCAAACTTTCTTTGCACCATGTGCCACAATATCATAAGACATGTTCATGGTCACCATCTCTGAAACTAGCTTTGGCCAAATTGCCGCCCGAGACAAGATTGTTGTCACACAAGATCCGGTCAACATGCGGTTTGGCATGCCTCTAATTTCCTTGCCAACTTGATGTGAAAACGGAAAGATTTGGCGTCATGCCATCCCTTGGGTGGCAATTCAATTTACCGTGGAGAGGTTCAAATATCGCGCTTCACTACAGACGTGCTTCGCGTGGAAGATGGCATATGCGATGCGGATGCTCTAATGGGAGGCATTGTGTTGTTCACAAAAGAGCTTGTACATCTAGAATCCTAGCGCTTTGAATCTCGTAGGTTGGATTCCTTGACTATCTCATACTTGTCGTGCACAAACACATCGTGCAAAGAAAACATCGTGCCAACATGTGAGAGCGCATAATTAGAGTCAAACTCGGAGCAATGGTGACTAAATATCACCGTTGCCTCCGTAAACAACAAAAACAATAGTTCACAAAAGAAACTATCAACCACTTAGCAACCCAGGCTAGGAAAAAAGAAATAAATACCCAGACCACAACATTTAGTGATTAGTCTACAAGGACCCCTTTACTTGCCACCTTCGCCCGTGCTGAAGCCCCTTTCACACCGGCAAACCACACAATTAACATAAATTGGGAAAACCACCGATAATGAAAACCTTTCAAGTCCAGAGAAATCAAGTCGACCTACAAAAAAGACACTAACAGACCGTGTAGACAAAGGATAGGCCAGGTGCAATGAGAGCCCCATCATTAGTCGCCTCCAACACTTTTAATGGCTAGACCTTTTCTACGCAGACTCTCAATGTACTCAACAAGGTGGACACGACCATTGACCCACAGGTACCTCTAGAAGAGGTGGGGTTAGATATTCTAGATGACATCCTCTTGAATAAATCCGGTCACTACTGATACACTTGAGCACACTTGTCTGGATTGTCTATGTTAGCCAACACGGTGTCAACATCTGCCCAAATGGCCTTTGATAACATCGGATGCCTTCCAAGCAACAAGAAGTAAGGAGAAAAGGACGCCAAGGATGCTTGCTTACTAAACTGGTAGCCCATGGCTATCCATGGTAATTGTAAGTCCCAATCTTGGTGATGTCCTTTTTTCAAACTATACTTCCAAAGCCTCCTCTTGACGGTTTGCACCATGCGCTCCGCCAATCCATCCACTTCCCTGGAAGTAGTTTGGTAATCTATCATCGCTTGCTTACACAACGTTTGTAATTCATCCAAGAACTCACGTCCTTGGTCTGTGAGAACTTTCGCTGGAGCTCCAAAGCGACTTAGAACACAATCAAGGAAAGAGTAAGCTCCTCCTTCACTCAACTTGTTAGGTAAGGCTACTAACTCAATCCACTTTGAAAAGTGTTCAATCATCACTAACACATACTTGTTGTGTTGAGGTGTCACTGGCAATGGACCTCCAAAGTCTAAGCTCCACCAGTATCCTAAGCCCATAATAGGTAATGGTTGCAATTGTGGCATTGAAGTGTTAAATGATGCTCGCACACAATCACACACCATGCAGCGGGCCACCAAAGCTTGAACTTCTAATTCCATTCCTCGCCACCAATAGTAAAGTTGGAGTAATAGTCAACTCTTGAAAGGCCGCCTCTTGTTCATCTCCCTAGATCCAAGGTTGATCATTCTTTGTCAACATGGTCAATGGCTTCACAATAGCACTAAGAGTCTTCATAAACTTTCTATAGTAGTTGCACAATTTCAAGAATGCACGTAGCCCACTAACATCTCTTAGTCTAGGAATAGACATCACTACTTCAAATTTGCTAGCTACCACACCCAATCCACCTAGGCATATGATGTGGCCTAAGTATTCGATGCGATCAAAGTAAAATTTTGCTTGCCATGAAGCAACTTCAAACCGTGGAGCCTCAATCGTGTAAAGAATTACACACTCTAACAAGTCCACGAGGAATTCAAGCCGTTTCATTAGGTGAAACGTGGCTCAAAGACCTCTGACAACAACGGCAAGTTCGATCCCCGGACGGTAGAGTAGTAAGAGGTGGCGTCAAGCAAGCCATATGCCAACCACGTTGGGAATGGTCACAAAACAACATGGTAGCCGCGCCCTTCTTCTCACCACACACGAAACACAGAAGGCCGTTAGGCACAACCGCGAATTCTGGATGAACGCAACTATTAATGGATAAATGATAGGAACACAATTCTTAGAGTGCTCCTGACACTTTTGGCCAACCTTGCCTTCCAGCAACAAGATGCCACTAGGCAACACATCCTTCACGCAAAGAATGGTGTGCCCAGCCTTGACATCCAATGTGAGAATGTCGTGGGTGCCTCGCGCTAGAGATGAAAGTAATCTTCCATGAGGAAACGTTGCAGCAGAGGTCCGTATGCACCGCTACGAATATGAGCGTACTGTAAGGTATCACAATGTTGAGCGATGGACAATTTCTCCATGGCGATGGGCATAGCCGGCTTAAAGAACTCCGCTCAATCATGTAGGCATTGGGGTACACCTCTGGATCGTCCAAATCCACAACGGAAGCCAACTTTTCCCTAACAGAACATGGTAAAATTGGCTCCTGCTCGTTCAACAACTAATACGGACTGAGAGCAGCCAATGAAGCCTGCTAGCTTAATTGATACTCCATGGCCATCTATGGTATCATCACATTCTAATCATGGTGGCCACCATGAAGTAATCCATACTTTTGTTGGCCCCGCTTAACGGTCTGGACTACACACGCCACCAAACCGTTCGCTTCCGAGTGATCTTGAGAAGTGGTACGATGGTCAATCAAAGCCTTGGTATACAAAGCTTCGAAAGTCCTAAGGAACTCATGCCCCTGGTCTGTCAAAACCTCAGCTGGGGCTCTAAAACTTGAGCCAAAACCCGGTTGAGGAATGCCATGGCCGCCAACTCTGAAGAGATGTGCGGAAGAGCCACATGCTCAATCCACTTGCTGACATGCTCCACCACCACCAGAACATATTTGGCTTGACGTGGAGTCACGACAAGTGTACCAACAAAATCCAAAGACCTCCGGTATCCTAGTCTCATAATGAGCAAAGGTTGCAACTGTGGTGATAAGGTGTTGAAATTGGATCTTACCAGGGACCACATACTTCACACCAAAAAACATATGTGGCGATTTGCTGATACATGTCGGTCTACCTGTAATGGATGCGCAACATCAAGTGAGTCCGTTGCACACCAAAATGTCTTGGGTCTTTGTGTATTTGCCGTACCAATGAAGCCCTTTGATCTAGCCTCGGAACTATGCGCCTAGTCCTATCTGGACAAGAATCCTACAAGAATGGATCTGTTTCACACAACGTCTACACTCCACACCAAGGTCACAAGGAAGCAAATCTGACAAGAAGATTTGAAGTGTATTCAGAGTGAGAACAAAAAGATAAAAGGTTTTTCCCCAAAACCCCACTACTAAACACAAACTAAATCCCTTCTAAACCTAGCCTCCCTTCTAGCTGCATCTACTA
Source organism: Bryoerythrophyllum caledonicum (assembly GCA_963971425.1). Taxonomy (NCBI): domain Eukaryota; kingdom Viridiplantae; phylum Streptophyta; class Bryopsida; order Pottiales; family Pottiaceae; genus Bryoerythrophyllum; species Bryoerythrophyllum caledonicum. Next base: position 21,183,283 of record OZ020518.1, read on the forward strand.
AAAATCTGCTAGATCTTATCTAAAAGATCTGAGAAATCCGGAAAAGTCCCAGATCGGATCTCAGATCCTATAATCTCGGAACAGTTCAGATCCTATAATCCGGAATCTAAATCCGAAAAGGCTACACCTAAACTAACCTAAGTCGGAGCACCCGGTCCCCGATTTCTCCCACTCCTGCGAGAGGGAGAGATCTCCACTGGAGCCCGCTGCTTGCCCTCCGCCTTCTTCGCTGTTGATAGCGAAATGTTAGTCTTCCGTGTCGACGGTCCGGTTGCTGGAGTTCTGGAAGACGGAGGTGGAGGTGGCTGTTCCGGTGATCTTTCCGGAACGGGAGGTGCTCGTGGTTCTGGCTCAGAAGCTGACCTCGTCTCCTGAACCAAGTCCCTGTAGCTCCCGGAGGGATTCCTGGTTCCGGGCGCCAATCTCCGGGATACGGACTTTGGGGGTGGCCCGGGTGGTTGGGAGTCGTCTTCTGCCGGAGGATCTGGCAAGCGCATGTTCGGTGGCGACAATAGATCCGGCAGCTTCTTTAGTATCTCACCCGTACTAGGGTTGGGAGATACGATGCCCTCCGCCGGTGTCCGAGGTGACGGAGTATCCAAGGACTCCGGATTCGCTGAGGTACTCGAAGCTGGAGTTGACTTGGGCTGTGGTGGTTCCGGAGGGGCCGTGGTCCATCCCGGGGTCGTAACGTCCTCCAGTACTGAGGCTGCTTGGTATTCCGAAACCATCTGGGTGATGTTGTCGACCAGCAGCTTCATCTGCTCCCAAGTCCGACCCATCTTCTCCGCTTGATCCAGGAGAAACCGAATGATGTTGGCCCTGGTCACCTTCTTCTCCTACTCCACCAGCTCAGTGAAGAGTTGGCTCCGGTTGACTATGTCTACCGGAAACTCCAGGGCCTTCCGGACCTCTGTTAGGGCAGCCGCGGATGCGTTGGCCTTTGTCTCCGCGTGTTTCCGGGCCACCACCGCCACCGTTGTCTCCTGTAGATAGTGTTTTACCTTCTTCTCCATCTCCATCTTGGCCTTGTACATGGTGGAGATTTGAAGGTGCAACACCTTCCTGTCAGTCTCCCTTCTCTGGAGATCCTCCACCGTGTTGATGGCGTCCTCCAACCGACTGACTCCCAGACTCCGGAAAACCTGCTCTACTCCGGTGGTGACAATGTAGTTGGTGTCCTTGAGGACGGCCACTCTCCAGCCGACCTCACGTAGGAGATCGTCCATCTCCTTCAGTTGACCCTAGGAGTCCTCCGGGTCAATCTTCCTCCTCTTCCGGCTGGCTTCCGCTGAAGGTCCAGACTCGTCCTCTTTGGACGATGCGGCGGAGCTGCGGATGTCCGGACTCTCCGGCACTGGCTCCTTCCCCCGAGGCCTCTTCTGAGTCCTCTGGTCTTTTTCCGGAGTGTCCGCAGTTGTTGCTTCAGGTACGAGTTCCGCTGCCCCTCCAGATTCTTCCTCTAACTCTTCACCTCCGTACTTCTGGAGGCTGAGTACTTCGTCATATTGTCTCATCTCTGCTGGAGTGAGTTGTTGGTGATGACAGTAGAGGTGCACTACATAGTTGGCTAGTGGGGTTGTCAATTTCTTCACCTTCTGGAGGTTGGCCATGAGACGGTTGATCATCTCGCTCATGAGCGTCCCCCAGTCCACGACAATCTTCTCCCGGAGTGCTCCGAGGAAAGTACAGGCCCACTTCGCCACCACCCGCCTCGGCTTTTCCGGATAGATAATAGGGTTTAAAAACCCTAGCACCAGCTGGGCATCTCGGTGCCAAAGGTCTTGCATGTTGTAGCCCTCCTTCGGGTCGGCTTGTTCGTCAAACTCCTCCGCCAGAAACTCGTCCCACCGTTCCACCACCTTGGTGCGGCCGGCCCGAAAGTCGTATGCCTGGGTCCATTCCGGAACTCCCCAGAGTTCCAGACGGGCTCGCAGCAACCCTTTATACTTCGGGTCTGAAGTGCCTACAAGCTCCCAGACGTAGACCTCCTCTCGGATGCCCCATGCAACTTCGAGCAAGCCGTTGCACCCCATGGTCTTCAAGCTTTCCTTCAGCAGGTTGTACTCGTCTAGGTCTGCTGGGATGTCCGGAATAACTCGTGTCAAGGGAGGGAGCGCAACGGCCGGCTCTTCGTCTCTCCGTCCGCGCCCATCTCTATCCATCCTCTTCTTTTTCGCCATAGGGACTGTCTTTATGAGGCCTGCCTACTTCCTCACGTTCTCTCAATGTTGTCCCTGCACGCACTAACCTCACGAAACCCTCCTTAACGGACGCACGTCCGTTCTAACCGTCCAACTACAAACCCTAACGGCCAACGGTTAGAAAAACGCAATAGTGTGAGAGAGAGAGAGAGAGAGAGAGAGAGAGAGAGAGAGAGAGAGAGAGAGAGAGAGAGAGAGAGAGAGAGAGAGAGAGAGAGAGAGAGAGAGAGAGCGCTAGAGCGGAACCTCAACACGTGAAGAAGAAATGAAAAGAAAGAGTTTTTCCTCGCACCACAACCTTTTGTAGTCAGGCCGTTAGTACGGCTCATGATGACAACTAATGGTGACTGCTCCAGATGACAGTTCCGGATGACAGACTGTACTGGAATTCCGTTAACTACTCCGGCTCTGCGTTTAGCAGCTTTAGGCTCATTTAGGGTTTGCAACCGGGTCCATCCGTCTTTATTCTTACACGCTGACTATAGGTTGTATTCTAGCACGAACTATCGTAACTACTTAACTAATTTTTTTTGTTTTTGCCGGATTTTAAGGTTAACTTCCGCCACCATGTAGGAACGGAGTCCCACACTAATTAACAAAAAACTATTGTCGGTAACAACATAGAGGCATAGTTCAGCCATGGGGGGTTTCATTAATGTCCCTATAACATCTGGCACAAAAGACCGTTCACTCACATCTTCTTTCCGTAGGCCTTCCAATTTTTGCTTCAGGTGTACATATTGCTCCGTGTTTTTGGTGGTGAAATATTGTGTGTCCCATTATTCTTGCCAAATGCGAGAAAAATCCAACCCACCCCAAATGCATGTGTTGCCTTGGAGTAGAGGTGTGACCGTTGCATGACTTCAAGCGAGTTGATGGAGCCCTGCTCCTCAAAAACGTAGAACAATTTTGGTGCCACAAACCGTCGCCGCTCTCTCTCCTCTCGAAGCTGCTCCATGAATCAATAACCATACCTTGATGGCTCATTCTCCACAACCCAACTAGAAAGACCCCAATCGCAAATATCAAAGTGGAGCAAAATATTCGATGGAGAGAGGTCATCAAGTGCATATAATTAATGTTGAGGCATTCCCCCACAATGAAAAGCAACGATAACGCGAGGTTCAGTCGATTTTTGTGGTAAGTTTTTACCCACCGAAGTTCTTCGATCGACAACCCGATATTTGGATGCATCAGAATCTGTTCAAAGGGCAATGCTTCGTCCACTTTTGAGTCATACTTGGACCAAAAAGAAGCCAGAGATCCCCCATTCCACCAGAGCGTGTACCCTTCTATAGTTTTCGGGTGGATGTGCGCAAGTCTAATGATCCCCGGCTGCGCCACCGGACACCTTCCAGCCTCGTTGATAATGTCTCGGCGCTTCTCCCTCTCCTTGGTGTTGGTCAGAGTCTTTCTAGCAAAGTAAATCCAACTTGGAATGTTCTCCAATTTTGTTAGCATCACCTTCTGTACAACCCCATAGCCACCCACCGCTTTTTGTCCTGGCATTGGAATCACTTTAGCGCAACTTTCAAGCCACTTGAATGTTCTACCGACGTAGTGAGCCAAAATTTGTTTCTCAATTGTCGCATTCAAGGAGCGAGTTTCTTCTTATGGGAAGAAGAGTACTCTTGAACGAAGCTTTGGATCAACTTCATCCTCGCTAAGAGTGTGTTGTCCTCAATGTCCCAGTTGCTTCCATCCTCCTTCTTCCCCGTGTAGTAACACCAGTTCGCAACAATATTAGTGATTAATGCGGTCACTTGTGTATCCAACCACTCCGAATGCACCTAATAATCTGAGAAATCATTAAATCTCTTAGATTTATCAAGGTTTGACATTATTTCGTGTCGCATGTCAATGGTCAACTTGTTGTATCCCTCTTTGTTGTGCGCCAAATAGCTCCTCATCAATGCCTGTCTTCTTCGACGGTTGTAAAACTCGACCGCAATCTCTCTACATTCAACCATGTATTCATGCGGGGGCATGTCCGGATTTGGTGTCTTCTTCTGCCTCTTTTGGCTCGATGATGATGGATTCAATGATCCCGACGTCAACTCCATGTTGGTGAACGGAAGTACCGTCTCACCAACATCATCCAAATCCATTAATTGCGGGCGCTTCTCCATTGACCTACTTCCTTCTCCCGCCATACGTGATAGTCAACTCCCTACCGTGGTCAAAATTCCAAAATGATGGTTTTAAAAAAAACCTTAAAGAGTCTGGGTGCAACAAATAGGTCAAGCCCAACCACCCACCGAACTCACTTTCAGGCCGCAAAGCGAACTGACACGAAAGGCCTAGGGAGTGGACTTGGCAGAGAATAAGGACAAAAGTCCGCTATTTATGTGATTTTACATGTTTTAGCAAGGACGTCTCCACCCCTGCCCGGGTGGGGCGGGCACGTCCCCGCCCCACCCGTTTAGGGGCGGAGACGTTCCCGCCCCACCCGCGGAGACGTCCCCGCCTCAGCTCGGAGACCCTAGACTAGTGTTTCGTCTATCAGCTATATGATATTGTCCCCGCCTCACATACTCCCTCTTCATCCACCTGTTCATTGAGTTGCTTGTGGGCGTCGTGCGAGGACTTCATCCATTTTCATCTCGACTACGATTAGGAAACAAACAGCGGAAGAGGTTGCATGTGCTTCAAAATCCAGTAAAATTGGCTTTTTGTGGGAATCTGTTCCCACAAGGTTCCGGATGTTAACCTAAAAATCCGGCACAAACAAAAAAAAAAATTAGTGTTAGAACGTTAGAATCATAAGTTTGAACTATAGAATAGGCAAATAAGAAATAAGACAACCTAGGGGTACCAATGATCCTTAAAACCGTTTAGGAATTACCATAAATCCAAGGGATTTGGAACCAGAGAGACCGCTCACGTCCGGAACCTGCCGGAAGCATCCGGAACCGGAAGTAAACCGGAACCGGAGAGAATCCGGATTCGGAATGGATCCGGAGCCGGAAACGCTATTATAACCGTAACGGCCGTCCGTACACCGCAGGAGGTATTTAAGCCAGAAGTTAGGGTTCACTCCCCACACTTCTTGGCTTACTCTTTTTCCTTTGCCCGTGCATTGTAATCCCCCTAGAACGGAAGTGTTTCCATTAGAGAGAGTGTGTGGCGAGGTCAGTGCGTGCAGGTGATACCGGAGAGACTGTGAGGAATCTCTGCAGAAATGGCGGAAGGAGAACCTTCCCGGACTACTCGTGGTACGACGACGCAACCGGCGGTTCAACGGGTGGTCCCGATCATACCGACAGACCCGGAGGAGAAAGCCGTCCTCGAACACTACCTCACCAACATGGGTTGCCGAGGGCTTCTCGACGTAGCGTGGGGCGTGAAGGATCCGAAACTGGTGGTGGAACTGCTCGGGACACCGGACAATCCGTATGATGGCACAATCCGAGCTCACCCCGAAACCTGGGGTATTCCGGAGTGGCAGCGTACCTACTCCTTCAGCAGCGGAACCGTCAAGACAGCGGAGCGGTGCAAAGACATACTTGGGGACGAATTCACAAGGCAAGCCGACCCCAAAGAAGGCTACAGCACCGACGACCTCCGGCATCAAGACGCGCAAATTGTGGTAAGATTCTTGAACCCGATCTTTCACCCGGAGAAACCTAAACGGGTGGTGTCTAAATGGGCCACCACCATATTAGGTTTGATGAGAGAGAAATTTAGTGTAGACTGGGCCTCGCTTATGAGCGAGATGATCAACCGGATGGTTAAGGGGCTCCAGAAGTCGAAGAGGGCCGGCACCCCTCTCCCCTCGTACCTCACTCACCTCTATGCGCAACACGATGTGCTTACCCCCGACGAGCAAGACGCATACGAGCTGCTGCTGAAGATCCAGAACTATGGAGGTCCAGAACCAGGAGACGATAACGAGGAACCGGAGGACGTGGAGACTTCCTTGCCCGAGACAGTTCCCCAAAACCGGAAGCGGAGCAGATCTGTACCGCGGGAGTCGACACCGGGGCCATCTATATCAATTCAGCCAACGGATGAGCAACCTCCGCAAGGCCCCAGGTCCGCACCACGTGAAGGTCGCATTCCTCCGGCGGAGCCCCCGCACCTTGTTGGACTCGACGGGCCCGATCTACTGGAGCTCATCCAGCATGCAGGATGGCGTGCGGCGATCGTGTGCCAATCCGAAGCGCGATTACGAGAAGTCTTGGACGGCATCAGGAGGGAGTTGGAGGTAGAGAGGGTCGTGGACATACCGACAGCGATCCAAGAACTACAGAAGAACACACTCCGACTCCAAGCCTTAGAGATCCAGCAGGCTGCCATCATCCGGAGTCGAGACAAGTTTGCTGCGACGTGCGACGAAACGTTTGCGGCGTTGACGGAGTCCCGAAAGAAGCTGAAGGAAGCGGAAGATCGAGTAGACGCTTCCGCACAGGCTTTGACAGAGGTACGCGCCGCGTTAGCCTTTCCGGTTGACACGGTCAACCGGAGTCTTCTCTTCACAAATCAGCTGGAGAAGGAAGGAAGGCTGAACCGGATCCAGATCATACGGTTCTTGCACGACCACGGCAAGAAGATGGAGAAGACATGGATTCGAATGCAGGAACTGGTGGCCAACCTACCCACTCAGGGACCGGAGAACCGAAGCACTCAAGCACCGGAGGACATTGCAGTTCGAGTCCGTATCCGGACATCTCTGGATGAATCCGGAACCCCAAGCGTACACCCGGAGGTCTCCGGGAAGCAGGCGGACATCCCAACTCCGGCGGAGCCTGCTGCACCCATGACCGGCAGTCCTTCCAGCAACCCAAGCCCCGGTGCTGGAAAACACTGGACGGAGTTATTACCGGAGGTAAGTCAGGGTGCAACCCCTTCTCCCCTCCGGCCTGCACCTACTCCTCCCTCATCAGGTCGCCGGAAGTCTACTCCACCACTCGCTAGGTGTTTGGCGACGGATCCTCTTAGTCCCGGAGCCGAATTCCAAGGCTTTGCTGAAGCTCCGGAGACCATTGTGGTGGATTCCACCTCCGAACCCCCTCCACCGGCAGCATCACAGCCTCCAACTTCCGGAGCCGGATCACAAGACCTTCCGGAATCTTCTACTCCCCAGCGAAGGAGGGCCGGCAAGGCGAAGGCAGAGGCATCTACGAGACGTACCAGTCCAAGATTCAAGAATGTTGGATCACCCCCTTAGATAGGTTAGATTTAGGAGTAGTAGTAGTTTAGGGATCGGAATTAGGTAGCGATTAACGATGGGGCCCAGAGTTGCACCCGGCTACTCAATCCGGAAACTAAGCCTTCCGGAAACTTAGGACCTTTCCGGAATTTTGCGTACTTTTCGGATGTCCGGAAATCGGACCCGGGAAAATAGGATCTGAGATTCTCTTTTCCGGATTTTTCGGGATAAGATCCTCCGGATTTCTTGCAGATAGGATAAGCCTTAATTTAGGAACTATTCTTGTACTTAGTAGATGGGTTTGAAAAACTCAGGACCTTGTTTTTTTTTCCTCTACGTTGAATATATTTCAGAGCTTTTCTAGAATTGCTACCTAGTATTTGTGAAGAGAGTATTTTACGTGTGAGGTTCAAGGTCCGTTGCGGTAGAAAGTTTTGTGTAAGTTTCTTCAAAGAGAAGGATGTGTTGTTGTGCTAAGGAGTGAACCGGTTTGGATATTCAGTAGGGGAGTGTCCGGAACAACTGAAGGAGGTTGCAGAGGTGTTCCTGGTCACCTTCAGAGTCCGGAAGAACCAGGAGGGGAAGAGATATATTGCAGAGGTGTTCCTGGTAGTCTCTAGGGCACGGAACAGTCCGTGTGAACCCGAATTCCGGTCCAGAACCGGAGTTTACCCCCACGATAGGAAAAACCTGCTATGTGATTCTAGAAGGAGTCCTTCCAAGTAGAACTCTATCCGTATCCTTGTAGAGCTACAAAACTGCTACCGGAACGTCGTTGTAGTCTGGCCGTACCTTTGTGTGACCACATCCGGAAGGCCTTCCAGATGTCGTGAGAGTTACGTCTAGGACCAACACCCTATCACAGGTTAGTAGATTAGAGGAAGAGTGATTGTCCGGTCACTATAAACTTCGAGGCAGTGGGTGTCTAGCCACTTAAAGTCACAAGGCAGTGGGGAATCCGGCCACTTACACAAAATAGGATCAGTGATCTTCCGGTCACTCGTTTAAACCTTCCGGAATCCACTCTGAGGGGAAACAGAGGTAAAACAAACTACCCCCCCACGTTCCCGGAAATCCTTTCCGGAAATAACTATGAAACCTTCCGGAATCTAGATCCGGAAAGTTTTTGCTTGGGTCTTGGAATCCGGAAAGATCCGGATCATCCCTGACTAGATTGACTAACCTAGGTGATGAATAAACTAGTGATTTTGGGGTTAATTTGAAAGGATAACTAGATCTCTGTGGGAACGAAACTAGAGCGGTTTACTTTGGAAGCAATTAGTGACGATTAAGTGCCTTCCGGAGGAATACTAACTCTGCAAACTACGACACTTTTCAAGGTTGGGAATAAGTTCCGGAGCCATGGAGTTTCGAGGATTGCGCAAACTTCATCGAGTGGTGCCATGTCGACAAGGCTTTTCTAGAGGAGCGACACAATTATCACCGACGCTTTCACAAGGAAAATTTATGGAAGTGCACCGACGAGATGTTCAAAAATCGGTGCATTGAAGTGTACCAGGTGTTGTACGACATCCCTTATGTCAAACGCAATGAAATAAATCTCTTCCTTGCGCGAAGTGTCCATGCGGAGGTAAAGTTGGGCAAGAGGGTGGATTGGTCCACCTTGAAAGCCATGGGAGATAGCATAAAAGTTCCTTCTCCGGCAAATGGATTGATTCCAATGGGGACACGGAGGTATCCAGAAGGCGGATTGGGTGAATTGATGGTGAAGACTGAACCGGTCGACACGTACGAGATCGATCCCTCAAACACGGATACAGACTCTGACGGATCCCACGTTCCAATCACAACAAGTCAAAGGACACAAGCACGCACCAAACGAAGGAAGACGGAACAAGCGATTAATGTAGTCGTTAACGACACCATTAATAAAGTTGTAGCTCAGGTGCAATCCCCCGCAGTTGTTGAACGAACATTTAATGCTCCTACTAGTGCTATTTTTGCAGCACTATCCAAACTTTGCTGAACCAATTGGAAGGGAAGAAGACAGAACTATTGTCATTGCACGATGAGGTTCACAAGTTGAGAGTTGAACTCAATGACAAAAGCATTGTAATTAACTAGCAACGACGTGATATGGAGGAGCTCCGACTTGTCCTACAAGCTAATACAATGACCACAGAAGATCAGAATCCACGACGGGAGGATGAAGGGCTTCTACACGTGTCAACCCAAGACGATTCATTGTCGTTTGGCGAGGCCCCTACCAATGCAGACAAAGCTATGGTCAACAAAGAAGAGGGTGCGGCGGGTGACGGCGGCAAAGAGCTCGCTAAAGCTCTTGAAGAGAATGCAAGACTACAAAGTTGCTTGGATGTGTTGGTAGAACATTACTATCAATAGAAGTTGGCGTGCGTCTTCACGATCGATCGGTCCCGACAACTGCTAGCAAAATTCCGGAAAAAGTGGCAACAACTATACCAAAAACAACCAGGAGAGGGTGTTTGGTTTGACGTCATGGGCCCTCGTAGATGATCTTTTCAAGATGGATGAAATGGCAATGGTGAAAACCACCGGTGGGCAAACAACCATCGATTGGTCCCGTTACAATTGGGATTTCAAAAAAGAGGTTTCATCCACCCTCGACCATCGGAGCAACCCCATGTTATTGTGGCCTCAACCTTCCAGCTTTGTATCTGACGGTACGACTTGCTCAATTTGTCTAAATCCATTTGGTCCAGAAGGTGGGATGCATCTAGGCACTTGCGAGCACTTGTACCATCCATTTTGCTTCATTAGCTTGATGATTGTACGCCGGCGGTGCTCATTGTACAAGGCCCCTTTTCACGAGCGATTGTACGAACTTTTTGGATTAGTTCCATACATGCCCCCGCATTGAAAGTTCAATGTGATGAACGCCCCTCATTAATCACAAATGTGGGGAAATGATTTGGTGTGGAGCTGGAAACTGAAGATGCACTCGTTGGATAAGATGCACCTCTCAAACGAGTGGGGTAGGGAAAGGGACTTGGAGCAAATTGTCCGGGTGTGCAAGAATTTGATCCCTTTAAAAGACAAATACGGTCAAGGAAAACGAAATTTCTTTTACCAATGCTTTTATGGCCATTGGGACGAGAACGGGGAGCAATTTCGATTCGGACCTCATCCACAGCAATGGTTGTGGGCCGTTGACAGAGTTTGCATCACAAACGACAACGGGGATTGCATTTCTCATGACGCTGACCAACCGGACCCGTAAGAACTAAGGCAATTATCGGAATCAGAGTAGAAAGAAATTTTCCGAAATGACGGAATCGACTTTTTGTTTGATGTGCAAAGTCCAGGGACACGGCAAGCGCTCGACCACCTCATGTAATCCCAAATCCTAAGGGCCGTGTTGGATGAAGATGGACGAGCGAGGAGAACACGATCGCCATCTCGTAGACTTTAGTTGGGCTTGGATGGAGACCTCTCGATGCGTGTAGGGGCACACGACAACGAGGTAGGGGCGAGTGGCACTGCTAGTAGCCCAATGAATATTGACTAGGTGTATTTTTTGTTTTTGTGGTACCGAAAGATATTTTTCTTACAATGCTCTATCTTTTAGCGTGTAATGTATTTTCCCATTTTCGTACGACATTATGCATAGTAAAAAATATGAATAGTAGTGTCTACTTTACTTGATAATAGAAGTGTGATTTTGGATGTACTTAAGCCTCATAAGGATTTGTGCGCTTGTATTGAACATAATGGTATGGACCAATTTTAAAACCTCCAAACATTTTTAACCCCTAAAGGACGAAGGCATTTTTGCACCAAAAACACTTCAAAACTGCTTGGTTCTAGTAGAATGCCTAAAAAGGGAGACGAAACCTTTTTATTTCTACATCTAACCGTAGGATGTCAATAAATACTTCTTTGTTAATGTCCCTACAAAATTTCATAAACTTTGACCGCACGGATTGAAAGATTATAGTGTTTGAAGTCAAGCAAATGGTTCATTTTCTTTACTGCGTTTGGTGGATCACCAGACTTTGACTTCACTTGGTATCAAATTTTTGCACTACATAAAGTCTGAATCCATTACTATTGTATTTAGGATGATGTTAGTTCCTTATGCACCAATTTTAAGAGGTAGAAAAAGGGTGTAGCTTATTCAAGTCAACTATGCTAGTAGTGGAGGTTTAAAAATGGCCAATTCATGTTTTAGTTTTTAGATACTTGATGTGTTTTAAATTGATGATCCAAACAATCAATGTGAAGGTCTACACCATATATTATTGTGGAAAAAATCAAAAGTAAAAAAAATTTAAATCTCTAAATTTTATGTGGAAAGACGTTTTTGTTTTTGGTACCTTGCCCGACAATGTGTGGCAATATGTGAAAATCTTTGACTTGGGTTCAAGCGCTATTTTCCACTAAAGACAAGATTTTTTTTTAAAAATATGAAAGAAAATAATTTTCTAATCCCATATGTCCACTCCAAAACTAATAGGGAGCTAATAAAGATATTCCTTATTGGAGAGCATGCCGTCAAAGGACAAAAGTTGTACTTTCCATTTAGCCTTCCTTCTTAGAACCAGGGAAAGACATAATTTGCGTGTTATTTTAAGTGCAACGTGATCTTATCGGAACCAAAAATAACGCACCCTATATTCAATTGTGCACCCGACCCATGGAGATGAGGAGTGCCCCGGCCAAGCAAGAATGCGCCTCAAACGCCTCTTTCTGGAGTTAGGTGGGACGTCACCCCCCCAAACAAACAAGCAAACATCCCCGCCCCTGCCTCGGTAGAGACGGAGACGTCCCCGTCCCTGCCTTGTGACTATTTCAAATGAATTTTCGCCCCATTTGTCCCCGCCTCGCATACTCCTCTCCATCCATCTCTTCATTGACCTGGTTGTTGGCATCATGCGGGGTCTTCATTCATCCAATCACCCCAAAGATTTGGATTGGTGCAAACCATGGCTTCATCCAGACAATTGACCAAGGAGGAGCGAGACAAGACCTACGCACGAGCGGGGAATGCCCATCGGAAGCGGTTGCACGTTCTTCGTAACCCCGCGAAGTTGGCCTTTTGAGGTTGGAAAGACGTATAGGAGTCATGGAGTTTTGATGATTATGCAAACTTCATCGAGTGGTGCCACACTGACAAGGCTTTCTCAGAGGAGCGACACAACTATCACCGACGCTTCCACAAGGCAAACCTGAAACACTGCGTCGACGAGGCGTTTAAAAATCGGTGCATTGAAGTATACTAGGTGTTGTACGACGTCCCATTCGTCAAACGCAACGAAGTAAATCTCTTCATTGCGCGGGGTGTTCATGCGGAGGCGAAGTTGAACAAGACAGTGGATTGGTCCACTTTGAAGTTGATGCCAGGGAAGATCAAAATTCCTTCCCCAAAATATGGAATAATTCCAATGGGATGGCGCAAGTATCCAGAAGGTGGATTGGGCAAACTCATGACTGTGATGGACGACACACCCAGGTACAATACGGACTCGTTGAGTTAAGATTTGGACTCCAACAAAACCCACGTCCAAGTCGCAAGCGAAAAGGCACAAGCACGTGGTAGGGTGAGGAAAACCAAACGAGCCCTTCACCAACGTTACCACTAACTAGGAGTATTTAAAGGTTGTTGACGTAGCAATTTTTTTTTTGAACAATACTTTTGCTCTTAACATGATATGATTTTAAAATATCTTTTTTGTTTGCAATGGTACGTTTTATTTAGAGAACTTGCACATCACATTCTACTAGAAGCTTATACTATCCCTTATGTATGGGGACTTGCTTTGCTCCCTTGCTATTGGACACTTGATTTATTAATTTTTTACGAAACTTGAAAAGTCTCTTATTTTAACCTCCTTAATCTTTTCAATATTTTTCCAAATTCCTATGTCAAGTGGTGCATTCATTTCTAGTCTCTTATGTCCGCTCCAAAACTTATGGGGAGCTAATAAAGGTGTTCCTTATAGGAGAGCATGCCGTCAAAAGACAAAAGTCGTACTTTCCATTTTGCCTTCCTTCCTAGACATAGTCTGCATGTTATTATAAGTGCGTCGTAATCTTGTCGGAACCAAAAATAAGGTACCCTATATTCAAATTTGCATCGGCTCCATGGAAAAGAGGAGTGCTTAGGCACCCAAAATGCCCCACAACACCAAAGGCCTCCTTCTCCTGGGTTAGGGCGACGTCCCCGCCCCACCAGGGCAGGGGCGGAGATGTCCCCGCCCCTACCCAAGCAAGGGCGGGGATGTCTCCGCCCCTACTCGGGTAGAGGTGGCGACGTCCCCGCCCCACTACGGCAGCGGCGAGGACGTCCCCGCCTTTGGCGCGTCAGGTCCCACCCGTCTTTGGTTCGTGTATAAAAGGAGCAGGGCGGGCCGTTTGTCCTCACGCACGTCACCTTGGCTGCTATCCCTTGGACCTTGATTTAGTTTGAGCTCCTTGCAAGTCTTCTTGGGTGGCAGGCAGCACTAGTGTGTGGTTGAGGTGATGTAAAAATTGGTTCAAGCAGTGCACTAGTGCTATCAGAACTCATTTTTTCACCCGATTCTATACTATATCTGGCCTCGTATTTTGGCTTAGACGGGAAAAGCCGGGGATATTTGGCATAAGCCGTGAATGCAATGGGCATTGGAAAGTCAAAGGAAGCAAACAGAAGAATAAGAACCTTGGTACAATTTTTGTGACAACGGGGGCAAAGTGAGTTGTGTTTTCTGCAACTTTACTTTTAGAGTCAAACGTGTGCATGCGTTTGCTCACTTTGAATATGGCGCCAAGTCAAAAAGGTCGATTTGTCGTAGCCTACCTCCCCATGTGCGACATCGATTAGCCAACTGTGGAAACATTGTTCCGCAAAGAATTACGGGCGGGGACATCTACGGTGGAGATTCAAATCCGAGTGGTCCATCGAGGGCACCAACTATTGACACTTCAAGCCAATCCGAAGCTCAAAATAATGTGGCGGTGGGATAACAGGTGGGCCTCAAGATGGAGTGTCTAATCTCTCTGAAGGAAATGACCCTTCACATATGTCGGGTGGTCTTGCCGCCTCAAATTCCACTAGATCTGGGCAACTACGTCAACAACGGATGCTTGATGCTTTTAACATTGTAAAGAGGAAGGAACTTGATGAGAAGTGGGCGACTTTTTTCTATCAAGCGAATGTGCCTTTTAATGTGGCGCGAAATCAAGCGTTTATCGATGCAGTGAGGGTGACATCTGTGGCAAAGTTTGAATACACTCCTCCTACATATTACCAGTTGAGGACTAATTTAATTGAACCTAAGAGGTTGCAAATTGAGAAAGAGATTGAAGTCAAAGTTGGTTTTGCAATCAAGAATTATAAGGTGTCGATATGCACGGATGGTTGGGATGATGTCAACCGGAGGCGCCTCATGAATTTAATGATGTCGTGCCCTACTGGTGACGTATTCTTGGGGACCATAGACACCAATGGTCAAAAGAAGTCCATGCGATACATAGCGGATTAAGTGAAAGTTTACATTGAGAAGGTGGGTTCCAAGAATGTGACACAGGTTTGTACAGACAATGCTCTCAACATGCTTGGAGCGGTGGATGATATTATTCTCACATACCCGCACATTCACAAGCAGGGGTGCTTGGCACATGCATTGGATCTCATGTTGGAAGATTCGGCAAAGGTCCAAGAATTTAAAGATTTAATAGAGAGGGCAAAGAAATTGTGCAAATATATTAGAAACCATCATGCAACAATGGGGGCACTTCGTGAGTTGAGTCCAAACCTACATATTGTAGTGCCCACTGAAACCCGCTTTGCTTGTAATTTCCTTATGTTGGATCAATTGGTGAGACTCAAAGGAGTGTTGGAGCATTTGAAAGACCACTCCCGTGTTGTAAACTACATTGCAACCCTACGAAATAGTCAAAATGGAGAGCAAGCAACAACCGCTTCGCGTAATGTGGTGCAAACCATCGAAGATGTGGCCTTTTGGCAACGATGTCAAAATTACGTGCACATGACTGGGGATGTTTTGAAGGCATTGCGTGTGTTTGATGGCCGCGAACCAGCCATGGGTCGTGCGTGGCTCGTGATGCATAATTTACGAGAATATGTGTACTCTTTGAGAGAGTCACCCTTTACTCTATGAGCTGACATAGCATCCACTCTTGAGCAATCTTTTGATGCCTGGTGGCAAATGGTTTTTAGCGATGTTCACTACGCCGGGGCTCTTTTGAATCCGTACCTCAAGGATAATGTGGCGCTTAGGGCTGACGGAATCGCACAAAGAGCATTGAATCGGGTTGTTCGCAAAATGATGAAGGTATTGGACATCTCTTATGGCGACGCCCAATTTGAGTTAACACAGTACGAGAAGGGAACTGGACCATATGGCCCTACCAAGGCATCTAACATCCGCCAGACAAAGCTTCAACTCCACCAATGGTGGGCCAGGATCATAGACAAGGCATCCTCTAAAATAACTGTTTGTATTCTAGCCCTTACTTGTTAGCTAGCTCTTGCGAACGAAACTGGAGTATGTATTTTTTTGTCCACAACAAAAGCCGAAATTGATTAGCGCCAGAAAAGGCTGCGTCATTGTTGTATATTCATACCAATAGCCGATGCCTTCAACACAGACCAGGGACCGATCCCGTTCCATGGTACAATGCGAATATTCACTCGGAGGATTCCGACCCAGATGCTCTGGGGCCGGTCCCGATGGATGAACATAATTGTGAATTTGAAGTGTTGATAGCCGAGAAAGAGGAGGAGCACAATATGGAAGGTCCCCGCTCTCCACTAGAGTACCGGGGGAACCCTAATCTTTGGGCGGAAGGCGCTGATCACCTTGAGAAAACGAGAAACTAATACAAAGATAATGACGACGTAGAAGAAGAATTGGCTCAAGGTCGTTGGGGACCTTGGAATCGAAGTCCTCGTCGCAGTCCTTCGCCTCATCTTCCTCAAAATGAGGGCATTCATGAAGTGCAACCTTTGTCTACTTCCTCAGAGAGCGACATCTCAAATGTGACTAACCTTGAAGAGCCTGAAACAGGGGGGGGGGGGTAATGTCGGGAATGTTCGCGACGAGGACAATTCCCCATCAGATTATGGTGGTGGAAATGGAGATGCTGAAAACAACGGAGCTGGAGGGAACGCAATATATACTACAACCCAAAAAAACCAAGAATTGGTTGAAAACCGGTATGGCCAGGGGAGCCCTCTTGGAATGGGTGCATCATTTCGTAGCACTAGAGTCGTTCAAGGAAACTCTGTCGCAAATGTTGAAAATATAAGAATTATAGAGACGGCTCCAAGAAATGAAAGGATTGTTAATCAGCCAAGGCGTTTTGACCCAGAATATGTAGACCACTCTAATGCTTTTGCATTCACAAAGGACCTTGAGCCACAACCATCTCCGGTTGTGGTGTTGCCTACTATTATTAATGACCAAAATACTCCAACGCCGCCTTACTGTCATTCCTCTTCTCCTAGAACGACAAATGCCATGTATGGACCTTCTCAATAAAGTGTAGGCGTTGAGGGGACGGGTCTAAACACTTCCGCTACTACTGCTAGAAATAGCAGACCCCCTTTGGTCGTTAGAGCGGGGCTAATTCATCCAATGGGTCAATATATACAACCCAGTGGAAGGACTAATGCCTGTGGATGGTCTAGAGGCCGTGGAGGAAGAAACAACAGCGAAGCATCATCCTCAAGGCCTCGTAGACGTCTTCTCATTGGAATAGGGGCACGAGATCCGAACGTGGTTGTGCAACCGTTTTTGGAAATGTATGTTCCAAGACGCTCTTCCTCAAGGCCGACGTTTGTTGTTCCGAGTCGAGTTCCTTGTCCTACTAGCGGCCCAACCATAAATTCGGATGGCGATGATCTTCACGCACATCAACACAAGAGATTCAGACCCTCGCGTTTCCATGGTGAAACAGTCGTAGAGCTTCGCAATGACAACTCTGAAGTAGAGGGCTTTTGGACTACGGATGGTAGCATTGGAAAATACAAACATGAGAGCGATGAAGGTGCTAATGATGACAACGGTCCGGATTGTGATGAGGCACCAGACGATGATGATATTGTCCTTCAAGATGCGGTTATGGGTGGCCTATCCACCGAAGGAGTGCGCAGATCGGGTCGTTTTAATAATTAAGGGACTAGAAAAGTAGCTACGTATATGTATGTAAAATCAAGAGAGTTGTGATAATTCAAAGAAGAAGTTAGGAGATTAAAAAGTTTTTTAGATAACTAGTGCCGATATTATTTGGTTTAGAAGTATGAAATCAGGGCATTGTTGTTATATTGGGAAATGATTTAATGTAATGGACAACTTTAGGTTTCAGACATTAAGGTCCCCTAGGTGAATGATGCAGGGGCGGAGACGTCCCCGCCCCTCATGGAGGCGTCCCCGCCTTGAGGCGCAGACATCCCCGCCTTAGCGCCACCGTGGCGTGACACGTCTGAATATGACGTGTCAATCATAGGAAAAATTTATAACCTACAATATATTACTGGGCACACTTTAGGCAATCCGTCCGAACCGTCCGCCTGTCCGGTCCGGACCGCCTGTCCGTTTGTCCTGTCCAATCACCTCAACCCGTTCATTATGACAACCCTGCTCCCCTTGCATATAAAAGTGACAATTGTTATTCATAATGTGCAAGTCATGAATGACCTTGCAAAAAGAGATGTCATAAGAGACTATTATTCTAGACTGTTAGGAAAATTAGTTGTCATTTGTCTGCAAGAAACAAAACTAAGAGGCAATTAGTTTCAAGCACTTACTAGTCTATTCTGGCTAGGTGCAACCTTTATCGGGCAGGAAGCACTTTGGAAGCAATTTGTGACGATTGAGTGCATTTCGGAGGAATACTGACTCTACGAACTACAACAATACTACAAATCACAACCTTGCAAACCTAGCAAAGACACAATAGGAGGACTCAGCTCGCTCCACCTCTACTCATACAAGCTCAACAAAGGCTCTAGACACAAGCAATGAAGGCAAGACACAAGCAAATCAACAAAGAGAAGAGTATTTAACACAAGAGCCCAAGGCTCCTTAAGTATACAAAGGCTACTAGCTACCCTCCAAAACTAGACTCCCAAAAAATGGAAATGGCATCTAGAGAGTGCACAAAAGTCAATAGCTATCCTCTGAAGCTAGATCGACAAAAGGACAAAATGACATCTAGATCCTAAAACCAAGTGCACTGGTTGCAGGTAGAAAGCCGCAAGTTATAACATATTTGCTCCTAACTTTTTTTAAATCAAAATTTGGCAAAATTTTAGTATGTTTTTTGTCAAAAAAATTTCGTGTTTGTCATATTATACATTGGCATTTTTAGAAAATATATGATTTCTAATCTAGTTTGCAAATCCTGCTACAAAATTATGATCATGTGCCCAAAGAGATTATAAATGTGTTATGAGTTCTTATAGGATTTTAGAGTACTGCACTACAAATACAATGTGTTAGAGATACAAAAATATATATGCAATTTCCTAAGACAGTGTAAAGTACCTCACTGTATTTTATATTGCAAAAACATACATAATCAAGCAATTCCACACTATTGCTGAGGAATTCTAAAATCAAACATATCATATGGACCACCCAATATATAAATATATACCACCAACCGAACAATAGACACATCTCAAACTGCATGATACTAACGTACTTGCCACCTAAACTGCGTGCATGCTCTACTATAGTATATAGCTCTAGAGCACAGAGCTCATCTTCTGGCGGAACGACTCCCTCCACGTGTCCAATGGCGCTACCTACCATAGCGGACAGTTCATGATTCTGCACTGGACAATCTCCCACATCTTCGATGCCAATGGACGCACACTCAACAAATTGGTAATTGCCAGGAACACCCTCCCGCGTATGCCTTACGCTATCATCATTGTAGAAAAAACCATCCTCTGTATTGAAGGACATCTCTCGCTCTGACGAGAAGGCCCCCTGAAATGCAATGATGTCCTCGGATACGCTAGATCTTCGAACGGAAGGCAAACCTGGTCCGGTATCACTCTGAGTACCTCCGAACGTCTCTTCTGTCTCCAGTACTGGCTCTGATTGAGAAAGCATCGAAGGCTGTGGAATCCTCCTCTGTACCGAAAAAAATTCATATGAATTCAATTTTTCTTCCTCCATCTCCAGCCTAGGACCATCAAATGTACGCCCTCTTCTTGTCCCTGCCGCCAAACTAACATCTACTACACCGGTATCTTGCATCCTCTCTGTAGGTGTTGCAGACGTCTTCCCAGAAGTATCTTCCACCGCCCGCTGCGTTGATGGAATCCTCTCTCTTAGAGGAGACTAGTTTACTCCATCTTCATCGGCGTTTGAACTACTGCGAGATGAGAAATCTTTAGTGGTACCTGAACGTGGCAATCTCTCATGTAAACCACCTCCATCCTCATTGTTGTCTTCATTCCTCACTCCACCAACCGCCTCTTTGGTCTCAGGTACGATGTTGCAACCAATACTTGTTCCACCAGTCCTGACCAACAGTTGACCTTGGAAATTGTCGGACAACTCATTGTACATGAATGAAACTCTGTCTGTACAATCGTCAATGATACAAATCTCAAATCCTTGGAAATCTCCTTTAAGGATCGTGGGAATGGCCGTAGATATGTTACACGCCACTAAACCCCAACCATGGGGGAAGTATGAGCCCACTAGTCTTGCCAACTCTGATGAAGATCTCTCAAGTGAATCAACTTCAGAGGGTTGGCGTGCCTCATTCCAGCGATCCAAGAATACAACTGGAAGTGGAACATCTCCAGAAACATAGTTTGGGCCAGGAGATGTACCCACAG
This sequence comes from Bryoerythrophyllum caledonicum, assembly GCA_963971425.1. Classification (NCBI taxonomy): domain Eukaryota; kingdom Viridiplantae; phylum Streptophyta; class Bryopsida; order Pottiales; family Pottiaceae; genus Bryoerythrophyllum; species Bryoerythrophyllum caledonicum. Next base: position 21,203,444 of record OZ020518.1, read on the forward strand.
GGTGTTGCATACAAATCACAACATCGCCAATCGGTTGTATTACTTGCTCCAGACGCCCATTCTCTATAAAATCGAGAGCATAGGGATTAACCGAGTTGGGATCAAATGCCCAACATCCACGTCGCATAGTACATCCCTCTGGAAGCTTCACCTTCGTGAAGAACTCTTCGTTGGCAGACACGGCCATTGGTAACAAGAAGATGACGTTCCATCGTTCAATATTTGCCATCCATAATGTCAGTTGTGCAAAAGCTGCGGATATCTGGGTGTCTCCCCAATGACCATCTCCATACCTCCCACCGCCTCGTCGACAATCAATCACCCACAAATATGGTTTCCCCAACTCTATGTAGTCGGTGCGGAATAACCCTCTTCTACACCGAACCGGAAGAAGATTCTTTGTGTCGTTCTGGCCTGGCCCCTTGACTTCCATCTGCCATTCCCAATTAGCAGTAGCTAGTCCTCCCACATCCACGGTCAGTCCAATGTATCCACGCCCCTCTGCTACAATGTCACCATGATGAAATCTGATAGAAGGGGGGATGAGATAGCCTATGTCTTCCAATTTAGACACCTTCCCCCGCACATGAGCACTCCAAGTTTTTTTTGCGGTAGCATTCAAAAGCTTCCCAAAGGTATCAAGTTGTGCGTTACTTATTGGAAAATACTTCCCTACACGGAAACGAAAGAACTCCTCCATGGAATTAGGTGTACTTTCCTTGTTCTCCACCATCAACCAACGGATGGAATTCATCACAGCTTCTCGTCTCGTATATCAGTCAACCACACCGGCAATTGTACGAGGATGTGGATTTGGGTCTTTAACACCATTGAAGTAATATGCTTGACGAGGTCTTACCCCATTGTCCTTCACCGGCTTCGCTGCAGCACACTTTGTCAACCGAAGATAATATGGATTCGGAACCCTACCTAATGGCCTCAACCAATTCTGGGTCATCTCCTTTCTTGTTGGCCGTACGTCCACATTTGGATCCAGCTCTTTCTTCCTCGCCATGTCCTTCCACTTGTCCTCTTCCTCCTTGCTGTAAAAGAGAATGCCATCTTTGTAGTCCTTGCATACTTGAATGATAGCTTTGAAGCAGTCATTGCTCGGATTCCATGCATGATTGGTTAGATCCCCCATGTTTTTGGCCAATCTCTTCATCGTGACAACTCCATCCCCCTTGGGCAATTTATGCACTGCACTTGCTACACTCACCAAAGCAACAACCCTGCGTGCATCGTCAGCACATATTGTGCTATCAGGCCTCCCGTATAGATCCCAAATCTGACGGAGCTTCCTCAAATCCTCCTCCATGGTAGAATATGATTGTCTCTGGAACTCCGCCACGTTGATCCGCGCAGACTTTTCAATGTGGAACCGGCGATCATCATACACCACAAAAGAGGCCTCTCGCCGCTCGAACGTGTCGAGGTACTCATTTAAAGGCATAGTACCATCTCTCCACTGCTGTTGTGCAAACATACAAGCTGCTACTATGTGTTGCCCATCCACTGGTTCCCAAATTATATGATCTTGAAGTTAAGAATACTGGGATCCCATGGCACCCTCTGCAGAAGCACTCCCGTGTGCAATGAACATGCGCTCGAACCAGGGTTGTTATAACGGATTGGTTGAGGTGATCGGATACGACAACCGGACGGGCGGTCTGGACGGCGTGGACGGACGGTTCGGACGGATTGCTCGAAGTGCGCCCAGTAATTTTTTGCAAGTAAGAAATTTTTACTCTGATCGCCACGTCACATACGGACGTGTCACGCCACTGTGGCACTAGAGCGGGGACGTCTCCATGAGGGGCGGGGACGTCACCATGAGGGGCGGAGACGCCTCCACTGGGGCGGGGACGTCCCCGCCCCTCATGTAGGCATCCACGCCCCTACATCATTGAGCGGATAGGCCTTAATGTCTGGAAGCAAAATATGTTTATTACATTAAAAAATTTCACGATAAAACAACAATTTCCTAATCTCATGCTTCCAAACGAAGTAATATTTTGTAGATATCTAAGAAACCTTTTTCTCTCCTAGCTTCTTCTATGAATTATCACAACTCTCTTGATTTCGCATACATATATGTAGTTACTTTTCTTGTCCTTTAATTATTCAAACGGCTCGATCTACGCACTCCTTCGGTGGACGGGCCACCCATAACCGCATCTCGAAGGACGATATCATCATCATCTGGTGCCTCATTGCAATCTCGACGGTTGTCATCATCAGCTCCTTCATCGCTCTCATATGAGAATTCTCCATTGCTACCATCCGATGTCCAAAAGCCCTCTATTTCAGAGTTGTCATTGCGAAGCTCTACGACTGATTCACCATCGCAACGCGAGCGTCTGAATCTCTTTTGTCGATGTGCGTGAGGATCATCGCCGTCGGAATTTATGGTTGGGCCGCTGGTAGGACGAATTTCTCGATTCGGAACAACAAACGCCGGAGTTGTTGAAGAGCGTCCTGGAACATACGTGTCCAAAAACGGTTGTACAACCACGTTCGGATCTCGTGCCCCTATTCCAAGGAGGGGACGTCTACGATGCCTCTAGCCGCTCCACGGCCTCTAGACCCTCCACGAGCATTAGTCCTTGCACTCGGTTGTATATATTGACCCATTGGATGAAGATGCGTCCTTGTAGCGGCCAAAGGGGGTCTGCCATTTACGGTAGTAGTAGCGGAAGTGTTTAGACCCATCCCCTCAACGCCTACACTTCGTTGGAAAGGTCCATACATGGCATTCGCCGTTCTAGGAGAAGAGGAATTCTGAGAAGGCGGCGTTGGTACATTCTGGTCATTGATAACCGTAGGCAACACCACAACCGGAGATGGTTGTGGCTCAAGGTCCTCTGTGAATGCAAAAGCATCATCGGGGTCTACATATTCCGGGTCAAAACGCTTTCGCTGATTAACAACCCTTTCATTTCTTCGAGTCGTCCCTACAATTGTTGTGTTTACAACATTTGCGTTAGAGTCTCTTTGAACGACTCCAGTGCTATGAAATGATGCACCCATTTCAATAGGGCTCTCTTGGCCATACCGATTTTCAACCGATGCTTGGTTGATTCGAGTCGCAGTATTTACTGCGTTCTCTCCCGCTCCGTTGTTGTCGCCATCTCCATTTCCACCACCATAGTCTGATGGGGAATTGTCCTCGTCGCGAACATTCCCGACATCACCCCCCCCCCCCTGTTTCAGGCTCTTCAAGGTTAGTCACATTTGAGATGTCGCTCTCTGAGGAAGTAGACAAAGGTTGCACTTCATGAATGCCCTCATTTTGAGGAAGATGAGGCGAAGGACTGCGACGAGGACTTCGATTCCAAGGTCCCCAACGACCTTGAGCCAATTCTTCTTCTACGTCGTCATTATCTTTGTATTAGTTTCTCGTTTTCTCAAGGTGATCAGCGCCTTCCGCCCAAAGATTAGGGTTCCCCCGGTACTCTAGTGGAGAGCGGGGACCTTCCATATTGTGCTCCTCCTCTTTCTCGGCTATCAACACTTCAAATTCACAATTATGTTCATCCATCGGGACCGGCCCCAGAGCATCTGGGTCGGAATCCTCCGAGTGAATATTCGCATTGTACCATGGAACGGGATCGGTCCCTGGTCTGTGTTGAAGGCATCGGCTATTGGTATGAATATACAACAATGACGCAGCCTTTTCTGGCGCTAATCAATTTCGGCTTTTGTTGTGGACAAAAAAATACATACTCCAGTTTCGTTCGCAAGAGCTAGCTAACAAGTAAGGGCTAGAATACAAACAGTTATTTTAGAGGATGCCTTGTCTATGATCCTGGCCCACCATTGGTGGAGTTGAAGCTTTGTCTGGCGGATGTTAGATGCCTTGGTAGGGCCATATGGTCCAGTTCCCTTCTCGTACTGTGTTAACTCAAATTGGGCGTCGCCATAAGAGATGTCCAATACCTTCATCATTTTGCGAACAACCCGATTCAATGCTCTTTGTGCGATTCCGTCAGCCCTAAGCGCCACATTATCCTTGAGGTACGGATTCAAAAGAGCCCCGGCGTAGTGAACATCGCTAAAAACCATTTGCCACCAGGCATCAAAAGATTGCTCAAGAGTGGATGCTATGTCAGCTCATAGAGTAAAGGGTGACTCTCTCAAAGAGTACACATATTCTCGTAAATTATGCATCACGAGCCACGCACGACCCATGGCTGGTTCGCGGCCATCAAACACACGCAATGCCTTCAAAACATCCCCAGTCATGTGCACGTAATTTTGACATCGTTGCCAAAAGGCCACATCTTCGATGGTTTGCACCACATTACGCGAAGCGGTTGTTGCTTGCTCTCCATTTTGACTATTTCGTAGGGTTGCAATGTAGTTTACAACACGGGAGTGGTCTTTCAAATGCTCCAACACTCCTTTGAGTCTCACCAATTGATCCAACATAAGGAAATTACAAGCAAAGCGGGTTTCAGTGGGCACTACAATATGTAGGTTTGGACTCAACTCACGAAGTGCCCCCATTGTTGCATGATGGTTTCTAATATATTTGCACAATTTCTTTGCCCTCTCTATTAAATCTTTAAATTCTTGGACCTTTGCCGAATCTTCCAACATGAGATCCAATGCATGTGCCAAGCACCCCTGCTTGTGAATGTGCGGGTATGTGAGAATAATATCATCCACCGCTCCAAGCATGTTGAGAGCATTGTCTGTACAAACCTGTGTCACATTCTTGGAACCCACCTTCTCAATGTAAACTTTCACTTAATCCGCTATGTATCGCATGGACTTCTTTTGACCATTGGTGTCTATGGTCCCCAAGAATACGTCACCAGTAGGGCACGACATCATTAAATTCATGAGGCGCCTCCGGTTGACATCATCCCAACCATCCGTGCATATCGACACCTTATAATTCTTGATTGCAAAACCAACTTTGACTTCAATCTCTTTCTCAATTTGCAACCTCTTAGGTTCAATTAAATTAGTCCTCAACTGGTGATATGTAGGAGGAGTGTATTCAAACTTTGCCACAGATGTCGCCCTCACTGCATCGATGAACGCTTGATTTCGCGCCACATTGAAAGGCACATTCGCTTGATAGAAAAAAGTCGCCCACTTCTCATCAAGTTCCTTCCTCTTTACAATGTTAAAAGCATCAAGCATCCGTTGTTGACGTAGTTGCCCAGATCTAGTGGAATTTGAGGCGGCAAGACCACCCGACATATGTGAAGGGTCATTTCCTTCAGAGAGATTAGACACTCCATCTTGAGGCCCACTTGTTACCCCACCGCCACATTATTTCGAGCTTCGGATTGGCTTGAAGTGTCAATAGTTGGTGCCCTCGATGGACCACTCGGGCCTGAATCTCCACCATACATGTCCCCGCCCGTCATTCGTTGCGGAACAATGTTTCCACAATTGGCAAATCGACTTCGCACATAGGGAGGTAGGCTACGACAAATCGACCTCTCTGACTTGGCGCCGTATCCAAAGTGAGCGAACGCACGCTCACGTTTGTAGCTAAAAGTATAGTTACAGAAAACACAACTCACTTTGCCCCCGTTGTCACCAAAATTGTACCAAGGTTCCCATTATTTTGTTTGCTTCCTTTGACTTCCCATTGCATTCACGGCTTATGCCAAATAATGTGCAAGTACCGTCTAAGCCAAAATCCGGGGCTAGTTATAGTATAGAATCATGTGATAATGTGAGGTCTGATAGCGCTGGTGCACTGCTTGAACTAATTTTTACATCACCTCAGCCGCACACCCGTGCCGCGTGCCACCCAAGTAGACTCGCAAGGAGCTCAAACAAAATTGAGGTCCAAAAAATAGATGCCAAGGTGACAAACGTGAGGACAATCGGCCCTCCCCGAACCTTTTATATACCAGCAAAGAACGGGTGGGACATGAAGTGCCAAGGGCGGGGACGTCTCCGTGCAGGGGCGGAGACGTCCCCGCCCTTACCCAGGCAGGGGCGGGGACGTTTCCGCCCTGCCCTGTTGTGGGTAGACGTCCCCACCCCTGCCCGGGCAAGGGTGGGGACGTCTCCACCCCTACCCGGGTAAGGGCGGGGACGTCTCCGCCCCACCAGGGCAGGGCGGAGACGTCCCCGGCCTTACTTGGGCAGGGGCTGGGACGTCTCCCCAACCCAGGAGAAGGAGGCCTTTGGGGCATTTTGAGTGCTTAGGCACTCCTCCTCTCCATAAGGAGGGTGGAGGTTTTAATATAGGGTACCTTATTTTTGGTTCCGAAAGGATTGTGACGCACTTAAAATAAGAAGCAGGTTATGTCTACGAAGGAAGGCTTTCAGGAAAGTACTACATTTGTCCTTTGACCGCATGCTCTCCAATAATGAACACCTTTATTAGCTCCCTTTTAGATCAAGTAGTGAATAGCATGGGAGCTATTTAGATCAAGTTCCTATCCATAACCGGTAGTATAAGCCTCTAGTAGAATGTAATGTGCAAGTTCTCTAAATAAATAATTTAAACACAATTGCCCCACAAAAGATTAGGAATGTACCACATACCATTAAAGAAAAAAAATAAACCAAGTAGTGGATAGCATGGGAGCTATGCAAGTCCCCATCCATAACGGGTAGTATAAGCCTCTAGTAGAATGTAATGTGCAAGTTCTCTAAATAAATTGTACAATTACAAACAAAAAGGATATTTAAAACCATATAATGTTTAGAGCAAAAGTATTGTTCACAAAATTGATTTGCTACGTCCTAAACCTTTAAATACTTCGAGTCAATAGTAACGTTGGTGAAGGGCTTGTTCGGTCCTCCTCAGCCTACCACATGCTTGTGCCTTTTCGCTCGCGACTTGGACGTGGGTTCCGTCGGAGTCATCATCTGAAATTGACGTGTTAGTATCATAGCTAGGTGTGTCGTCCATCACAGTCATGAACTTGCCCAATCCACCTTCCGGATACTTGCGCCATCCCATTGGAATTATTCCATTTTCAGGGCGAGGAATTTTTACCTTCCCCGGCATCGACTTCAAAGTGGACCAGTCCACTATCTTGCCCAACTTCACCTCCGCATGAACACCCCGCGCAATGAAGAGATTTACTCCGTTGCGTTTGACGAATGGGACGTCATACAACACTTGGTAAACTTCGATGCATCGGTTTTTAAACGCCTCGACGATGCAATGTTTCAAGTTTGCCTTGTGGAAGCCCCGGTGATAGTTGTGTCGCGCCTCTGGGAAAGCCTTGTCGATGTGGCACCACTCGATGTAGTTCGCACAATCATCAAAACTCCATGGCTCCACTACGTCCTCCCAACCTCGAAAAGCCAACTTCTCGGGATTTCGAAGAATGTGCAACCGCTTCCGATGGGCGTTCCCCGCTCTTGCACGGGTCTTGTCACGCTCCTCCTTGGCCAATTGTCCGGATGAAGACATGGTGTGCACGTGTGAATGCAAAATTTTGGCGTGGATGGATGAATGAGACCTCGCACAACGCCCACATCCAGCTCAATGAAGAGATGGTGGATAGGAATACGCGAGGTGGGGACAAATGAGGTCCCCCTCCATTAAAATAGTAATCCGGTGGGGGCGGAGACGTCTCCGCCCCACCAGGGCAGGGCGAGGACGTTTGCTTGTAAATTTGGGGGGGGGGGTCGTCCCCACAAAACTTTCCAAGGAGGCGTTTGAGGCCACTCTTGCTTGGCCGAGGCACTCCTCATCTCCATGAGGCGGGTGCACAATTAAATATGGGGTGATTTATTTTTGGTTCCGACAAGATCCTAATGCACTTAAAATAACATGCAGATTATGTCTTTCCCTAGTTCTAGGGAGGAAGGCGAAATGGAAAGTACAACTTTTGTACTTTGACGGCATGCTCTCCAATAAGGAACACCTTTATTAGCTCCCTATTAGTTTTGGAGCAAACATAAGAGTGTAGAAAATTATTTCCTTCCAAATATAAAAAAAAATTCCTTGTCTTTAGTGGAAAATAACGCTTCAACTCAAGTCAAAGATTTCCACATATTGCCAAAAATATAACGGGCAAGGTACCAAAAACAAAAACGTCTTACCACATAAAACTTAGAGATTTTAACTTTTTATACTTTTGATTTTTTCCACAACAATATGTGGTGTAGACCTTCATATTGACCATAAATATACATCAATCTAAAACATATCAAGTATCTAAAAACTAAAACGTTACTTGCCCATTTTTTAGCTTCCACTACTAGCATAGTTGACTTGAATAAGGTACACCTTTTTTCTACCTCTAACAATTGGTGTATAAGGAACTAACATCATCCTAAACTACCATTAATAATGGATTTAGGCCTTACCTAGTGCAAAAATTTGATACCAAGCAGTGAATAGCATGGGAGCTATGCAAGCCTTTTAATCCGTGTGGTTAAAATTTATGAAATTTTGTGGGGACATTAACAAAGAAGTATTTATTGTGATCCTACGGTTAGATGTAGAAATAAAAAGGTTTTGTCTCCATTCTTAATCATTATACTATAGCCTCGCAATTTTGAAGTGTTTTTGGTGCAAAAATGCCTTGGTCCTTTAGGGATTAAAAATGTTTGGAGGTTTAAAACTTGGTCCACACCATTTTTTTTTATACAAACGCACAAATCCTTATGAGGCTTAAGTACATCCATAATCACACGGATTATCACCACTATTATCAAGTAGAATGTAGACAGTACTATTCATATATTTTTTTAGTATCCATAATGTAATACAAAAGTGGAAAAAAATACATTAAACGCTAAAAGATGAAGCATTGTAAGAAAATTGTCTCTTGGCACTGCAAAAACAAAAAATACACCTAGTCAATATTCATCGGGCTATTAGTAGTGCCACTCGCCCCTGCCTCGTTGTCGTGTGCCCCTACGTGCATAGGGAGGTTTTCATCTGAGCCCAATACAAGTCTACGAGACGCCCATCGTGTTCTCCTCGCTGGTCCATCTTCATCCAACACGGCCCTTAGGATTTGGGATTGCATGAGCTGGTCGAGCGCTTGCCGTGTCCCTGGACTGTGCACATCGAGCAAGAAGTCGATTCCGTCATTTCGGACAATTTCTTTCTACTCTGATTCCGATAATTGTCTTAGTTCTTGTGGGTCCGGTTGGTCAACGTCGTGAGAAATGCGATCCCGGTTGTCGTCTGTGATGCGAACTCCGTCAACGGCCTACAACCATTGATGTGGATGAGGTCCGAATCGAAATTGCTCCCCGTTCTCGTCCCAATGGCCATTAAAGCATTGGTAGAAGAAATTTCGTTTTCCTTGACCGTATTTGTCCTTTAACGGGATCAAATTCTTGCACACCCGGACAATCTGCTCCGGGTCCCCTTCCCAACCCCACTCGTTTGAGAGGTGCATCTTATCCAACGAGTGCATCTTCAGTTTCCAGCTCCACATCAAATCCTTTCCCCACATATGTGATTGATCAAGAGCGTTTGTCACATTGAACTTTCAATGCGGGGGCATGTATGGAACTAATCCAAAAAGTTCGTACAATCACTCGTGAAAAGGGGCCTTGTACAATGAGCACCGCCGGCGTACAACCATCAAGCTAATCAAGCAAAATGGATGGTACAAGTGCTTACAAGTGCCTAGATGCATCCCACCTTCTGGACCAAATGGATTTAGACAAATTGAGCAAGTCGTACCGTCGGATACGAAGCTCGAAAGTTGTGGCCACAATAACATGGGTTTGCTCCGATGATCGAGGGTAGATGAAACCTCTTTTTTGAAATCCCATTTGTAACGGGACCAATCGATGGTTGTTTGCCCACCGGTGGTTTTCACCATCGCCATTTCATCCATCTTGAAAAGATCATCTATAAGGGCCCACGATGTCAAACCAAACACCCTCTCCTGGTTGTTTTCGGTATAGTTGTTGTCGATTTTTTGGAATTCCGCCACCAATTGTCGGGACCGATCGACCGTGAAGACGCATGCCAACTTCCATTGATAGTAATGTTCTACCAACACATCCAAGCGACTTTGTAGTCTTGAATTCTCTTCAAGCGCTTTAGCGAGCTCTTTGCCGCCGTCACCCCCCGCACCCTCTTCTTTGTTGACTATAGCTTTGTCTGCGTTGGTAGGGGCCTCATCAAATGACAATGAATCGTCTTGGGTTGACACGTGTACAAGCCCTTCTTCCTCCCGTCGTGGATTCTCATCTTCTGTGGTCATTGTACTAGTTTGAAGGGCAAGTCGGAGCTCCTCCATATCACGTCGTTGCTGGTCAATAACAATGTTTTTATCATTGACTTCAACTCTCAACTTGCGAACCTCATCGCGCAATAACAATAGTTCTGTTGTCTTCCCTTCCAATTGGCTCAGCAAGGTTTGGATCGTGTTGGCAAAAATAGCACCAGTAGAGGCTTCTAACGTTCGATCAACAACCGCGGGGGATTGTACCTGAGCCCCAACTTCATTAACGATATTGTTAACGACTACGTTAACCGTTTGTTCCGCCCTCCTTCGTTTGGTGCGCGCTTGTGTCCTTTGGCTCCTTGTGATTGGAACGTGGGATCCGTCAGAGTCTGTATTCGTATTTGAGGGATCGATCTCGTACGTGTCGACCGGTTCAGTCTTCGCCATCGATTTGCCCAATCCGCCTTCTGGATACCTCCGTGTCTCCATTGGAATCAATCCATTCGCCGGAGAAGGAACTCTTATGCTATCTCCCATGGCTTTCAAGGTGGACCAATCCACCCTCTTGCCCAAATTTACGTCCGCATGGACACCTCGTGCAAGGAAGAGATTTATTTCATTGCGTTTGATATAAGGGATGTCGTACAAGACCTGGTATACTTCAATGCACCGATTTTTGAACGCCTCGTCGGTGCACTTCCATAAATTTGCCTTGTGAAAGCGTCAGTGATAATTGTATCGCTCCTCCGGGAAAGCCTTGTCGATATGGCACCACTCGATGAAGTTTGCGCAATCCTCGAAACTCCATGGCTCCGGAACTTCTTCCCAACCTTTAAAAGCCAATTTAACAGGATTCCGAAGCACATGCAACCTCTTCCGCTGTTTGTTTCCCGATCGTAGTCGGCTCTTGTCTCGTTCTTCTTTATTCATTTTTATCGGCGTGGCCATGGGTGGGGAAAATCTGAATAATATATGTGATGCGAATGGATGAAGTCCTCACATGACGCCTACAACCAACTCAATTAAGAGGTGGATGAAGAGGGAGTATGTAAGGCGGGGACAATTAGGGGTGTGCACGATATTATATAGCCGATAGACGAAGCAGTGGTCTAGGGTCCCCAGGCAGGGGCAGGGACATCTCCGCCCCTGCCCGTATGGGGCGGGGACGTCTTCGCAAAAAGAACCCTACACCATATAAATAGGGGAGATTTTGTCCTTATTCTCTGCCAAGTCCACTCCCTAGGCCTCACGTGTCAGTTCGCTTTGCGGCCTGAAAGTGAGTTTGGTGGATGATCGGGCTTGGCCCATTTATAGTACCCAGACTCTTTGCGGTTTTTTTAAAACCATCAACTTGGAATTTCGACCACGGTAGGGAGTTGACAATCACATATGGCGGAAGAAGGAAGTAGGTCGATGGAGAAGCGCCCAGTATTTATGGACTTGGATGATGTTGATGAGACGGTTCTTCCGTCCATCAACACAGAGTTGACTTTGGGATCATTGAATCCGTCGTCATCGAGCGAAAAGAGGCGGAAGAAGTCACCAAATCCAGACATGCCCCCGCACGAATACATGGTTGAATGTAGAGGGATTGCCGTCGAGTTTTACAACCGTCGGATGATAGGGTCATTGACAAGGAGCTGTCTGAACCACAACGAAGAGGGATACCACAAGTTGACGGTTGACATGCGACACGAATTAATGTCAAAGCTTGATAAATCTGAGAAATTTAATAATTTCTCAGATTATTGGTTGCATTCAGAGTGGTTGGACACACAAGTGACCGCACTGACCACCAATATCGTTGCGAACTGGTGTTACGTCATGGGGAAGAAGGAGGATGAGAGCACCTAGAACCTAGAGGAGTGCGCATTAGTGGCGAAGATGAGGATGATCCAGGGCTTCGTTCAACGATACTCTTCTTCCCGTAAGAAGAAACTAGCTCCTTGGAAAGAGACTATTGAGGAGCAAATTTTGGCTCACTGCGTTGGTGGAACTTTCAAGTGGCTTGAAAGTTGCGCTAAAGTGATTCCAATGCCAGGGCAAAGCGCGGTGGGTGGCTATGGGGCTGTACAGAAGGTGATGATAACCAAATTGGAAAACATTCCAAGTTGGATTTACTTCGCCGGAAAGACTCTAACCAACACCAACGAGAGGGAGAAGCGCCGAAACATCATCAACGTGGCTGGAGGGTGTCCGGTAGTGCATCCCGGGATCATTAGACTTGCGTACATCCACCCGAAAACTATGGAAGGGTACACGCTCTGGTGGAATGGGGGATCTCTGGCTTCTTTTTGGTCCAAGTTTGACTCGAAAGTGGACGAAGCATTGTCATTTGAACGGATTGAGATGCATCCGAATACCGGGTTGTCAATCCAAAAGCTTCGGTGGGTAAAAACTTACCGCCAAAATCGAGTGAACCTCGCGCTATCATTGCTTGTCATTGTGGAAAAATGCCACGACGCAAATTAAATACACAATGACATCTCTCCATCGAATGTTTTGTTCCACTTTGATGAGTGGAAACCCGATACAGTGTACATCGGAATTTGCGATTGGGGGCTTTCTAGTCGGGTTGTGGAGAATGAGCCATCAAGGTATGGTTATCATTTCAAGGAGGAGCTTCAACAAGAGAGAGAGCGGCGACGGTTTGTGGCACTAGAACTGTTCTATAATTTTGGGCCGCAGGACTCCACCAACTCGCTTGAAGTCATGCAACGGTCACACCTCTACTCCAAGGCAGCAGATGCATTTGCGGTGGGTTGGATTTGTAAAAAAAATTGGAAAGAAAATTGGGACACTTCGTATTTCACCAGCAAAAACACGGAGCAATATGTAAACCTGAAGCTAAAACTTACAGCGTTGCAAAAACAACTGCTCGAAGAACGGTCTTCTGTGCCAGATGTTTTAGACACATTAATGAAACCCCCCCACAACTGGACTATGTCTCTATGTTGTTACCGACAATAGTTTTTTGTTAATTAGCTGCATTAGTTTCGCATGTGTTGGTTAAATAGGCAATACGGCATCTTCGTAGAAGAATATGTGTACTTGGCAATTGCCATACGTTATATTTTAATCAAAATTGGATACGTCCAAATCTTAAATTCTAAATCCGAGATTTGCAATTGTTCAAGCACAAATAATTATTGATACACTATTGATACACTAAATGTGCACAAGTGAAAGAAATAAATTTATTATTTCTACAAAAATTAATACATAGTGTAGTAAATGGCATTTAGTGTCCGGTTATGTCACTACACTAAGTGCCTCATTTCCAATTGGTGTATGGGTTTACATTTAGTGTATACTATAGTAAACATAAATTTTAGTTTACCAACATAGTGTCAACAGTTAAACACTATTAACTAACTCATGAAAGGGCGGAGACGTCCACGCCCCTGCACTAGTAGAGGCGGAGACGTCTCCGCCCTGCCCGTATGGGGCGGGGACGTCTCAGCCCCACCTCCCTCTTGCCATTAGTCCCCGATCCTACTCAAACATAACCCTCTCCTTCCTGGCAGCTATGTGGTGGCAACATGGCTGCCACATCGCCTGTTTTTTACCTAGCAGGTAAGTCAACCCTCAGTTGACTTACCCGGAAGGGCGAGAGCTCTACCAGACTAGCGAATCGGACGGACGGGCGTACCGGACGTCCGTCCAGTATGACAACCTTGGCTCGAACTCTCGTGCGGTTCCTACCAATGGAAATGGCACTTCCTCCTTCTCAACGATACCATCATCGGTGGTAGTATGCACGATATATTTGATCGGTCGTAGTACCAATCTACTCACCCGAGTCGCGGATTCTAGATCTCGTAAGCGATTAAATACTTTTATGACCCTCTTCTGTGATAAAACCCGGTGGTTCGTTTCCGGCTTCTCCGCAGAGACCATGCGGTCTTTGTGTGCCTTAAACACAAAATTCCCCCACACTGATCTTTGTGCAATCTCCTCCGTTGTAGGCACTCGTGCCTTTAAATACATTAAAGTTTGAACATCCTATGGTATCTTCGCATTGTCTTCAAAATCCTCTCGTATATTGTCTGGAAGGTTGTGAAAATCTTTTTCCTCCGGCGCCATGGCTGATAAATCAGCTAAATCTCCTGGTGTAGATGTAGGGGCCCTACGATGACCATCAGACATCCTGAGCCGCGACCTAGGAACCCTGCCACCCGATCTTGCACTTCTCCCAATCAACCTCCTCCCGCTTGGATCCAAACTTGATGGGCCTTCTCTTGAACTAGAAGCTACATCACTCTCAACACGCCGTGGCCTCTTCGTAGGACATCTACTCGTTAATGGAGGATTCGGTAATCTCTGTACCTCAGAAGCTGTGGTGGGATGTTGGCCTACACTTCCCCTCCCCCCCTCCAGTGGTCGCCAATCCAATTGCAATGGCTCAGCAAGAATTCGATAAACTTCTGTTTCTTCTGGTTCCGCTAGTGGGGCTTGAGTTGTCGCACGTGATGGGTCCCTCTCCCAAAATGCCTCATATCTAATATGTTCCTCCATAATCTTCTTAGCCTTCAGCACCATCTCCGGTGATAACGCTAAACAGGTTACAGGCTAAGACGTTATTGTGTCTAGCAGTACGTACCGCAAGAGAGATGTTCAACCAAAACGTTTGCAATGATTTGAGGAATTTCACTTGACCTGGATTCTGAAATAGATTCAAAGGGACAGGTGCAAGAAGCAACTTCTTCGAAAGAGAAGTCTTCACCTCCGATTGACCTGGATCCACTACACAAGTCACGTATACCATATCATCACGTCGAAGAGTGATTGCCTGGATTTTGCCAAAACTCTTCTCCAACGCCGATGTACGCTTCCCCAGCTCAAAGGGATAATCTGTCACCCACAAGATGGTGTTCGACTCATCCACTTCCGCGATCCACCAGCCGTGGCTCTCCCAGATTCAGTCAATATTTGGTGGTGCCATAACGCAACACTCAAAAAACCTGCATATCATAATAAATCCATAGTCACTATTAGTACGGAATAAGAATTTTTGAACCTCCACTCATTGCACAACTTTTCTGAATATGCTACACCCCTTGTCTACCTCTAAAAACTTTTGCACCATAGAAGATCTAAATCCAATACCGTTGTGTTAAGCATGTTGTTAGTTCTTTGGTGAAATAGCATATTGATCCAAGTCAATTATTTTCAAACATTGTCACACAGTTTTGGCCAAGATACAAAAAACACTTCTACCTTTCCTCATAAAACTTTGAGATATTCGTATGATTCACTTTTGATTTTCCCTACAGCATTATATGATATAAACCTTCTTATTGACCATTTGGATTCTCATTTAAAACAATATTGAGTTCACAAAAAAATATAACGTGAATTGAGAATTTTTGAACCACCACTCATTGCACAATTTCTTTGAATATGCTCTACCCCTTATCTACCTCTAAAAACTTTTGCACAACAGAAGATCGAAATCCAATACCATCGTGTTAAGCATGTTGTTAGTTCTTTGGTGAAATAGCATACTAATCGAAGTCAATTATTTTCACACATTGTCACACATTTTCGGCCAAGGTTCCAAAAACACTTCTACCTTTCCACATAAAACTTTGAGATCTTTGTATGATTTACTTTTGATTTTTCCTTCGGCATTATGTGATGAAAATCTTCTGATTGACCATTTGGATTCTCATATAAAACAATATCGAGTTCACAAAAAAATATAACGTGAATTGAGAATTATTGAACCTCCACTTATTGCACAATATTTTTGAATATGTTACACTCTTTTTCTACCTCTAA
This sequence comes from Bryoerythrophyllum caledonicum, assembly GCA_963971425.1. Lineage (NCBI taxonomy): Eukaryota > Viridiplantae > Streptophyta > Bryopsida > Pottiales > Pottiaceae > Bryoerythrophyllum > Bryoerythrophyllum caledonicum. The sequence goes on from OZ020518.1 coordinate 21,219,361, forward strand.
AAATTGGTGCCCTTAGGAACTTACAGCATTTTTAACATTATGGTAATTAATTGAGACCTTTTATAGTGCAAAAATTTGACACCAATTGAAGTCAAATTTTGTTGATCCAGTAAAGGCAGGGAAGAAAATGAGCCTTTTCTCTACTTCAAACATTTTAATCTTTTAATCCGTGTGATTAAACTATACGAAATTTTGTGAGTATATTATTTAATAAGTCGTTATTGAGATCTTACGGTTAAAACTACAATAAAAAACTTCGTTTTTTCATCCAAGCTAATTGCACTAAAACAAGCATTTTTAACGAGTTTTGGTTGAGATATTCACTACACCATTTATGGACTGTGGTACTTTGGGTATCAATAGCGAGAGTATCACCACCTGGGTATGGATTCCTGGATATCATGACCCGGATATCAACCTAGGTTTTAAATCAGGGTATCAATTAGGGTTTTAAATTAGGGTTTTCGTTTAGAGGGTATCAATGGAGGATATCAATCCTTCCACCTTTGGGTAGTCCAAGGAGGGATGTGTGCGCGCGCACCCCTGGTAGTTGTTGTGAGGGAGGCTGTGAGTGAGTTTGAGAGGCTGTGAGTGTGAGAGTTTGGAGGAGAGGAGAGGAGAGTTTGTAGGGTTTGGAGGAGAGGAGAGGAGAGTTTGTAGGGTTTGGAGGAGAGGAGAGGAGAGTTTGTAGGGTTTGGAAGAGAGGAGAGGAGAGCTTGTAGGGTTTGGAGGAGGGAGACAATGAAGGCTTGTGAGGGCGGAGGGTGGGGAGAGAAGAGTTGTGAGGGAGGGGAATGGAGGGGAGGTGTGAGGGAGGGGAATGGAGGGGAGGTGTGAGGGAGGAGGGGAGATGTGGGCGACTAGGGTGTGGGAGAGATGGCTTGGAAGTTGAGAGAGGTCGCCATG